>OY735268.1:11140382-11190659 GCA_963457715.1 Argyresthia albistria | reverse complement strand
ATTTTTGCATGATTAAATGTTGGGATACCCTTGCAAAAACAACAATAAATCACCACGCTTTTTCCTCTATGTACAGATTGTACAGGCAAAATCACATTGTCAGTCAGTATCTCAGTACAGATAATACTTTCTATTTTTGCCTGACTGAAAGTGTGCTCAGTAAAACTGATAAAATAAAACGTACATGGAATCAATGCAATATTAGTCTGCATCGTGTATCGGAGATTCTGGAGTGACGAGGGTTGATTTCGTAGGTCCTTGCGTCAAAGCTAAAAACTCTGGCCGGGTGGGGCAGCGGCGGCGGCGGCGGCGGCGGCGGCGCATACATATTCATTCACAGGTTGTTTTGTTAGCGCGCGTCAATGGGAATCAGTTGAGACGCGGATAGAGGAATAAATGGAGGAACTACCACACTCACCTTCATGTTACTACTCGTACGCACATTGCACTGGCCTGCACAATGAGCACACTAGTGTGTAATAAATAGTAAGTGACGTGTGTTTAGGTTGGTTGTAGCCAAATAACTAACATAAAATAGTCAAGTGGTAGGGTGCCCAACATGATATATTTCGTTTTATCTTCTAATCTTTGAGATTGTTTATGTCTGCAAGCTCGCCTTTGTACATATTTTTTCTATCTTAAGCTAATTTCACTGTCATGTGAGTACAATAAAGAAATTACGAATTACGTATATGGGCCATAGTTAGAGTGGTGTGTGTCTGGTCGGTTCGGACAGGACTCATCTGCATTGCGATGCGATAAATCTGTGCCGATACCGCCCGCTTCCCAGTACACTTCACTTCAAGCACGATATCCCTTGAAACAACTTTAAGTTCATGGAAATAAAGGCTAGACTGTGATAATTGGAGGTTGACATCTGTGGTTGAGTGTAATAGAAGCAGATTGACGTGGAGATTCCAGGCTTAGAGCTCCATAGTGAGGGTCTGTATGAAGGTACAGACCCTCACTATGGAGCTCTAAGCCTGAAACGGGTTGTTTCAGGTATCTGATAGCTGGATCTATGGCACTGATAGTCTCGGGATAGCCAATACATTACAAAAGCTTTAAGTATATTTAAGTATAGGCGTTTATCTATACTATATTAAATTCAAAAATAATATTAAAAAATAGTATCTTAGAAACCGGTATACAATCTCAGTGAAACCATTTTATTAAAAGCCTCGAGTCTTTAAGGATGTTCAGTTTTTTTTGAGGACGTCCTAGTGTGATTTCTACTTGCTCGTTTTTCAAGCAACAAAAGTTCTTCGGAAAAGCGTGGTAGCTCCACCATTTGTTGTTATAAACTCTCATGTAGTTTCAATGATTATTTGTTTCAAAAATGATTGTTAGTTCAATCAGAGTTGATAGAGCGTGTGACAGCACGCACCGCGCGCGCTGCTCGTTATAATAACAGTCTCGTTGCAACAACGTTGCGACCGGCGGCGGGGGTGCGCGGCGGCGGCGGCGGCGTGATGTGTGAATCATGACATGATGGAAAAAACAATCGGCGATATTGAGCTGGTGACTAGAGAAGAGATGCATGCCAGGGGTCCAATTATCATCTATGCCAATTCAAAGCGTAGACGCAGTAGTCTACGATATGTCATATTATGAAAATGACAATATTTTACGCTTAAAATAGTGGGGTTTTTATAATATTTTCGTACGCTTTCAATTCGCATGGGTGAGAATTGGGCTCCAGGATCGAGGCTTGTGATGATCTTCAGCCTCTACCTACCCCTCTCTCGAGGAAAATGCGTGCGCATGGGGTCCCTATTTATCAAGTCTGTATTTGTATGTATGATTAGAGAAGAAAACTATACTTACTAAATTATTTTGAAAAACCACCCCACACACACAAGTAAATTCCATTTCTGACATAACTTTCAGAAACATTTTATACTTACTTTTATTTTAAAAAAACATGCTTTTCACACGGACTGATTTGAAACTATCTTCTTCTTTTGAATCTTATAAGCGTATTTGGATCTAAATGGTATAATGGTAAGTTGTACTCGTATTATGCTTTCAGAAAACTTTAGACTGTCGGAACAATGCCAGATCATTGACCAACCCTCTCTGGCTACTCTCGTTCATAGAATCTTTGTGATTAAAATTAATATTTGTCGCATCCGTCAGTCCGGCTGTCATAATAACAGATAGCGTCGGAAAAGTTGATATTGTGTAATTTGTGTTTTTATTCGGCGTGCAGTGACTGCGACGGCGCCGACCATATTCAATTCATTTCATTCGTTTATTAAATTCTGTTTGCTATAATTACTGGACAGATGGAGAACGGAACAATTGATGATGTTTTGTCACAGAAGCGTGATTCCAGCGTGATTAATTTGCATCTTTAATTGGTGCACAGGCTTAGAAAATAAGCATAAGCATTACCGATCAAATTGAAAGTTAATTTAGGAGACACAGATAATACCGTGAACTGAAAAGTCAGCTATAAAGGTACCTGAAAGAACTAGAATGCTGTCATTATGAGTAAGTAAGAGGTTGCTCGTATAATAGAAATAAAAAAATATACGCGTGTAGCACCGTACACGTGTTAGAAGTAAAACTTCTGTAGCTAGATCATTAAGTGGTACCTATACTATACACCTATACCTACCTATACTAAAAGAGATTTAAATTTCCAATTTTGAGATCCAATCTCTGCTTCAAGTTACTTTTATGTTTCAGACGTCCGATTATTTGAAATTATTTTATACTTGTACTTACTTTTAATACGTCATGTCATTTATTTCCCACCATTCCTTATCTACAATTTGTCGCGCTCGTGGTGATATACTTAACTCATTCAATAGTGTCACTACTATTTGCATCTCGCTCAGATTATATACCATCTGACGTCACGTCTTTAAGCCGTCTCGCTCAAATGTATGCATTGCTTTGCTTGTTTTAGAAATCCATATCGACCCGTGTGACATTGATGAAACTCTTTTCTTACAAACTGTATGGATCGCATCGCACAGCTGTCAAACATAAGTTCCGGTTCCAACAAAGAGGTTGAACGAAGTAGTTTGAGTCATGCTAGATATTAGGCTACTAACGCCATCTAGCGAAAGAGAGTGAGCGCCATCTTGGCCATACCGGAAATCAAGAACTCGTGGAAGAATGCTTAAAATAATTTTTATTTGTTAACGTTTCATCAGGTTTTTCTCTCACTAATTAACATTCTTTATTGTACGAATGTATTATTATCTTATCTGAATAGTTAAAAACCGTATTGAAAATAGTTGCGGTTTTAAAAGTCTTCAGCCGACCCTGACGTCACCGATTCCAATTTCCGTTACATTTCTTAGCCACTCGTGATAGCACCCGGCTAGTAACAATTGAAAAGCAAATATATGAATAACCCACAGTTGAGAGGTTAAATAAATTTTACCCCCGTGCCCCAAGAAGTTTTACTTCAAAAACTTAGCAATGAGAGCACTCACACTTACAACAGTCGCTACACTTTCCAGTGAAAGGCGGTCGCGGGAGTCAGCATTGTATGAGACTGAAACATTTGAATCTCCTCAAATTTGAATGCAACGGGTATCACTGGGGGGGGGGGAGTGGGAGGGGATGGGGGTTCACCGCGGGTTTTACAAGGAAACATGGAAGGATCAGCAGGCGCAGTACTGCAGTACCGGAATAAGTATCATCGAATCATTACTTGAGTTTGATTGGTTCAGGCCAAACGCAAGTAAATGTAGCCCATTAATGTCCCCCCGAGGGGCACAGTCTTTTACCCGGATACGAGTAAGATTGAGCCATACTTCATCACGCTGCAAAATGATGAAGCCTTCTCGCATTGACGTCTTTTGTTTTCCATTGTAAGTTTGTTCGGCCTATGTCCTTGTGAGACTATACCTATTACCGATTACCGTGCCATTCAAAACACGGAGCGTCCGATAATGCACCTGCTTAAGACAAATTGTTATTTATCTCATTGGCACGTCGTCAGCGCCGGGACTCGAATGTGTATCTCCTGCGTGAAAAGCAAGCGCGGAACACACTAGACCACGTAGCCTAGATGCCTAACTGTAGCTCCAAAGTGTCGCCGCGGCACAGTTTCTGAATTCGCTGAACGCGTGCAATTACTGAGTTTTATGCACTCCTAGTACATGCCACCGCATCGCGCATTCATACAACTCATAGACCCGATCAGGTTAAACTACCCTATTGCTAGGCAATAGACAACTCTATTTCGCTGGCAATATGAAAGATACAAACCCTATAAGGTGTAGCTGAGTGAAAGCGCTGGTCTTTCACAGCATTCATATAATTTTGCAGGTATAGGCCTGGTAGTTGACATTTCGTTTGCTGAATCTTTTGATGAAATGCCTTCGTCTTGATGTTCTTTAATATTATACTGAACAAGTTGTTAGACATTTATAAATAAGTTTATTGCTCGCAATGTTGTTAATTACACATTAAATTTATCTGTCTGTAGCGGTAATGGGTGAACCCTTATCAATATCACGCAAAATGGTACAAAATGGTACACGTGGGGTCGGTCGCGGGCAACACTATGCCTCTACCACATGCATGACACCTGTTGAAATTATAATGGTTCTAAGAATAATAAAAAATTACTCATTGAATAACGTTGATATCAAAAGCTGAATTTATTCTACCAAATTTTCAAAACCATTTTACCTCATCGTTAAACCGAATCAAACACCAATAGGAAAATGGCGTGACGTTTTGTTGTTTTGAGTTTGTAAAAAATATCCATCATTCAGGAACTAGAAACGTATGTTCTATGCTAGAAACTTCTTACGTTCAGTTTCAATAATCTATCTATCCATGGTTTTTACATTACTAGAGTTAGATTTGACAGTTGCGCTATGGAACTTATGTCAAATTTGACCCTATCTATCTGCAGATTGTGGATAGATAGGTTATTGAAACTGGACGCTAGACAGTGAGTGGGAGCGTCTGAACTAGGTGTCGTGATTCTTGTACCAATTCTACCCTTACATATTAGTATGTAACGTGGGTTCATAGTTCCACATTAACATTTTAGTAATTTCCCCTGGAGTAAGTTCCGCTGCAAGCGGCGCCGGCGCGTGCGGCGGTAATGCCAACATTACGAGTCGGCTTGAAGAGGCATTTTGCGTGCGGCCGCTACTACAGCACAGCAACTTTGGATTAATCCTTGTTTGGATTTAGCCTACTAAGATGACAATATATGGAATTATTTTTGCAAAGACTAAGCTTAGATTAACCCTAAGCTGGAATTGTTATAGCGTACTCTAGTGTATGATCATAGGTTTTTTATTTTATTTATTTATTATAAACCATAATATAATACATGTTCATTTGCAAGAACCACAAAAAACCACGTAGGTTTGTGCGTGGTTCGGAATTACGCAGAAATAGTACAAGTAGCTATTTACACTATTAGCAAGTAACTAGGTAGCAAGTTGGTAATAGAGGAGTAATGTGTGTTAAGAATGTGTGCGTCATTGTGCGTGCATGTTTGAGTGTTATGACATCACGCCTCTTCCGGCTAAATGCGGGCACAATGGTGCCTCTGCCACCGCTCACGGGAAAGGTGTGACACTAAGGTATTTTTTTTTGTTTGACGCTTCAGTACATAAACTAAGCAAATGAATTTCACAATAATGTAATACCTCAGTGTGTTATGTAATGTACCTCGTTACATACTTAATACGACTAGTGGCTCTGTGAGCTGTAGACCTCGCGAGTATGTCGGTGGGAAAGCTGAACTGCTAACACACATAAAAAAAATAACCCAAATAATTTTCTTTCAATAACACATACAAACTTATGAATGTACCTGGTTACGTACATGCAGTATGAAAGTAGCCGCACCAATAACTTTGTAAACTACATTTCGCGATCTTTTATACAACCTATTGACTTTTTACTAAAATTATATAATCTGTTTCACTCTCATAGTCTTTACAAATCCAACGACACCTCATTTGTTAATATCCATCGAGCCGTTTGGGTTGTAGCGATTTTTTTACATTTTAAAACCCCATATCTCCGCCATTTTGAAAAAAATCAAAAAACTGGCTCGAGTAAAAAATTCTATTTATTTTTTCAACCTGCTCACAAAATTTCACGAGAATCGGTTCATAAATGCGACCTGTAGAGGAGAACAACCGGACATACAAAAGCATTTTTGCCCAAACCTGAAACGGAGACGCTTCGCTCGCTCATCTGTTTCACTCTCATGGTCTTTACGAATCCAACGACACCTCATTTGTTAATATCCATCGAGCCGTTTGGGTTGTAGCGATTTTTTTTCTCCGCCATTTTGAAAAAAATCAAAAAACTGGCTCGAGTAAAAAATTATATTTATTTTTCCAACCTGCTCACAAAATTTCACGAGAATCGGTTCATAAATGCGACCTGTAGAGGAGAACAACCGGACATACGAAAGCATTTTTGCCCAAACCTGAAACGGAGACGCTTCGCTCGCTTCGCTCGCTCGGTCAATAATCGTATGTGCTATGTTCATAGCTATACGATGCTAATGACTGTCAAACATAAACAATAGTCTGATGAGAAGTTCCAGGCTCAGACAGATTATGAGGTAAAGTTATACGCAACTGGAATCTTAATTAGGTAAGCCTAATTAAGTATTGCTAGACATGCCTGCCTGCCGTCGTTTGTTTTGAAAATAATTACGATGATTACTGTAGATTCAGAAAACATAGGCTGAGGCTGTGCTTGATATAGGCATATAAATTGTTCGTACTATTCGTAGGATGAATACATACGTCAACAAATTATAAAGGTTATACTGTTCTATTACAACTGTACATTTACGAGTACACCTCGTGTCCTTTAGTTGACTTGCGTCACGCCTTTTCCGATACGGGGTGGCAGAGGCAAAACTGTGCCCACTTTTAGCCTTAAAGTTGACTTGTGCGTTTTAACTCAAAAACAGCTCCGCATAACTATAGAAATGGCCCACATACCATGAAACACATTTTTCTTATTTTTTTCATTCCTTGTTTTATCACACCGCAATTCTGGCTCAATTAATCAAAAGTTTAAGTAAGATCCTGCAACGCTTTACAAAATTATATTAGGTAGCGATAAAGAAACAAAACTTTTTAGATTAATATCGAACCTTTGTGTTGAAACGTCTTTTAATTGCTCAAATTCGTTAGTATGGAGGGTTAGTAATACGATTTCAGAGCTAGACGGCTGTCTAGCTCTATGCTGTAGTTGCTCCCGAATTATTTTTTCTCCCCGAGTGACTTTTTATCAATAAGGGGGACGAGTACAAGCCAAAAGTTAAGCTAGGCTTATGGATCACGCAACGCTGACCTAGTATAGATGGTTGCCCTTAAATCAGTTGTGCTCGTAAGCGAGGCACATAACGAGCCGGCCCGGAACGAGATCAAGTGATATCGCGAACATTACGAGGACCAACTACTACGCGAACAGTAGGAACACTTCACAAGGGTGTTGTGTTGACTTGTGTCGATATATCTGAATCGAAAATCGGCCAAGTGCGAGTCGGACTCTCATATGGAGGGTTCCGCACCATCGTACCAAAAATGATAAAATAACGCGTGATGTTGTATGGGGACACCTTCCATTTTTCAATATTTCGTGTAATTCAGTAGGCATTTGTTGTGTTTTATTCTTATCTACCAAGTAAATGGGTAGCGAAAATGTTGTCTGGGCGTCGTGGATAGGATTTTTCATATTATAAAGATCGATGTTAGAGAAGATAAAGATGGGCAAGACAACACTCAATAAGAGGTGCTTCAATATTGCTTCAGGTTGACTAATGCGAGAGGCATCTGAGATTCAGTTAGTATTGTTCATAATCTTTATGAACAATACTAACTGAATCAGCGAGGTGGAGTGAGATAGTAGGCGTCTTCATTTATCGAATACAACTCACTCAAAAGGAGTCAGCCCTAAGAAAACAATGAAAGTGACAAAAAATCAGCAACGTTCATCAAGACAGCTACTTACAGAGCCACAGTTGTCTAGAGAACGGCCAATTCGAAAACGTCACTTCAGCTGTCAGTTGTTTAAGCGTATGCTATTCAGTTAGCGTAGATGGTTGCGCCTTGCTCCATTCTACAGATAACACTGTGCGAATATGAAGTGAGTACAGTATGGCACACGTGCTCCGCGCCGCCGCCGCCGCCGGTTTGATACATTATTTAGCGCGCCCATCAGCGCCCGCCATTACCGTCGCAACTCGCGATATTGTTTTTTATTTCTCCTCCGAAGCCGCCAGACTCGGAGCAGCTCCGCATAAAATATTCAGATAATTTGCCCGAAGTGTTGGAACAAATCTTAAACAGATGTGGGTCGCACGCCCCGGAGATATGTTTATGTAAGAGGTAATGTCTAACGCTTTGTATGCACATATCTTGGGGGTCAACGTCTGGGAGTTATGTAAATGAAGCTTTATCGGTGGGATACAGATTTAGCCGGTTATCCGGGTTTGATGTGAAGCCAGTTGATGCTACCTTTCTCTGATATGATTTTGCGTGTTTTGGGTCTGAGCATAATCTGTTACTATCCTTAGAGGCATAAGGTAAATTAAATACCTAAAGGTAAATAGGATCACTCTGTTCCCACGTGGCCCTCACCGTAGATAGGAGAGGGACTCGGGGAACGTGCTAGCCGTCTGTCCTAATTAAGAAACCAGCCTTTAGGAACATGCAAATCGCTACATTATTTTAGTCAATTCTACAGCAGTCCTTGAATGTATGATTTATACTCCATGTGTATGGACCTATTATGTTGAACAAGATCGGCGTAAATCGGCGTAATAAAGAGAAGAATACCTCGTCTCCTCTCGTTTAAAAGGCTGATAATTTTCTTGTTACGGTCAATAGAGTTAATGAACTGAAACTGAATTAGTTGAGGTCGGGACGACTTACAGACGAACCGCCGACGGCGGCGAGTTAGCTCTGTGAGGAGATTACACAAAAACTTAGATAATAAGATGAAGAAAGAGTTGGCAGACATTTACGAAGTAGGTACTTCGTCTATTTATCTTATTTTCTACTAATGAGTTCGTGCTTGACTTGTTCTCTAAAGGTTAAAAGGGATGAGCTCTGAGATATGAATAAAAAAAGCTTTTCATCAAAATCTTCTTTGATTTATTTATCAAATTCAGTCCTGGTGGTTTAATATAGGCTCTGGTTTACACGCTATTTCGGTCTCGTGCAAATCCTCGTTATTTTATCAAAATATTGCATTAATGATTGCAAAGACAGATAAACAAATCATAATGATAATGATAATTAATATTATGTCTGTTCCGATCCAGCATTATCTCATGATTATCTCCCACTGATTTGCTTACGTCGTGTAAACAAAGCCCAGGCCCGGTGAGAGGCACTTTCCTTGAAGGTCTAATATCAGCTGCTCTAATAAGCGCCCTCGTAAAGGTCCGCCATTAGAGACGTAATCTCGGGGGTCTTTTGTTGCGGTTTTCGGCGTTCCACGATGGGCCTCCGATATTGCCTCTTATCAGTGATCGAACGAATCAAAGGCTTACCCCCGAGATTATCCCCAATATGGAGTGTGTCTTATTGTCATGAGTCGACGAGACGTTATTACTATTGCTCGGATTGTGATTTAATATGTCTTTTGCTTTGCGACTATCATTTCGAGATATTGTACCGTGTCACGGACTTTTGATATTCTCTCAATGAAGATACTGATTTTCGTCAGAATACATAACGGAAATACCTCTTTAAAGCATTTTCGTACTTGTAGCTGTATGCATAAACAATGTGACATGTAAAGATGCGTCCCCATTGGAACTTTACGGTGTAACAATACGCGAGATGGAGTGATGAGTTGGGTCTATGGGCTAAGGACTGGAGGGAGACCGCTCAGGAACGGATAGAGTGGAAGAGGGGGAGAGAGGCCTTTGTCCAGCAGTGGTACATAGTAGGCTCGCAATAATAATGCTATGGGATAAGGACTGGAGGGAGACCGCTCAGGAACGGATAGAGTGGAAGAGGGGGAGAGAGGCCTTTGTCCAGCAGTGGTACATAGTAGGCTCGCAATAATAATGCTATGGGATAAGGACTGGAGGGAGACCGCTCAGGAACGGATAGAGTGGAAGAGGGGGAGAGAGGCCTTTGTCCAGCAGTGGTACATAGTAGGCCCGCAATAATAATGCTATGGGATAAGGACTGGAGGGAGACCGCTCAGGAACGGATAGAGTGGAAGAGGGGAGAGAGGCCTTTGTCCAGCAGTGGTACATAGTAGGCTCGTTATAATAACATCGCGTCGCGAACATCGATGCGTGTCATTTCCCTAGTAATGACACGTGATCGTGATCGTTACACCCCGTAACATGTTCGCCCCGACCCGCATGTACCGGGGATCTGTTACGCGTAACATCTCAATACAGAGCCACCAACTTAGCTGTTCAGGTGGGAAAAATTGGTACTACGGACTTGTCATCTGCCATCAAAGAGAATACATACTATATTATGTCAGCTATTGTGATGATGACTCTATGACACTAGCGACTGCTATCAACTGAACAATTCAATTCAATTCAAAAAAAATATTGACCATAAAATCATACATATTACTTAGTCAACGTCAATATAATATTAATATTTTTGTATACTACCGCCCGTTCGGAAGTTGTGGGCTTAGGTTGGTGGCAGTGTACTCGTAGTTCGGCGTATGGAACTCAGATCAATGAAACTTTTTGGTATGGATGCTTTATAATACCACAGATCAAATACTAGTTACTTTGTCACAACGTCTTTTGTTATTACGTCATTTGACAGTGGTCCACCGCGACCCACTCGAGATGGATTTTAGAGAACATTGTACGCTGATAAAGTCCATTCATTTTGTTTGTGTCACCCTTTGATCCTGCTGCCTAATTTGAAATAACTCCAACACTCGATCAAAGAAAGCCGCTGCGGAGTACACCCACAAGACATTTTGTAGTTTGTATCAAAGTATGTAATAAGTACATTAATTTGGTTTACATGGATGGATGGATGGACATCATACTTTAGTTTTTTATGTGAAAACATAGTAACACGTGCTATGCTCTCAAAGTGTGATCGGAACCCTTGGTGCGCGAGTCCTACTCGCACTTGACTGTTTATTTAGGATCGGAACTCTAAAAACGGGTGTAGTTTAAAACATGTCAACAAATTGAGAGGAAAACTGTCAATTTCCCACGCTACAAAATCCTACACTTGACACTATCGTAAAAGCGTAAACAAGAGGTGCAGTCAACGAATCGCCATATGTTTTAGCTTTCAGTTTTCCTCTTAATTTTACTTAGTTCACACAATTGTTTGCGGTTGTTCTGACACAGCCTGGGCAAACGTACTTTGTTTACAATACACAGGTGACAAATGACATTGCCATATGAAAACACAATTTTTTCCTTTTGTTTTATGGCATGATTCCGGGTTATACCTACATGAAAATATTGAAAATCAACCTGCTAGTATCAACAGGCTAATACTCTACCTTCGCAGGCTCCACCAAAGAGTTCCACGGTTGATTCAAGAAAAGAATAGACGAAAAACAGGCCTTTTTTGTTTTTTTTTTACTTTTCATCAAGTCAAATTTGTGACACGCTGACGTAAGTTCACAGACTATATCGTATGTTCGGCAAGACGGGGGATTCACACGGTGCAATTTACGCGGTATGGTAAAAATGGACGTCCACACCTATGTTACGGATACTTGTTACAGTACGGCTGAATTTGTTGCACTCATGTGTTCTAATCGGAACGTGCCTTTATGTAGCACCGTGTAGCACGTAGCACTTCGTAACGCCGCGTCTACGCCGCGCCGCGCCGCTCTACCCGCAAATACGTTACAGCAATTATAAGGTATAGAATAGGAACGTCCCTTTACAAACAATATAAGTACTTACTAGTTAGTTAGCTTCCTTAACACAACGTACCTACTTGTTTTTCGTTTTCTTTTACTTAGTATTCCAAATAACTACAAAGTTTTAAGAAATAAACTTTGACGTGTATACAGAGTATCGTTCTAATAAGTGAATATCTTTTACATTTACGTTCGTAATAACGCTAAAGTTTACTTTGTTTGGGCACCGCCGCCGCCTACGACGTTGACTCGCGGCAGTTTTTCCTCAAAGTGAAAGATTAATAAAGTTGCTCGGAGATTTTGCTGGAAACGCGGCCTTTAGAGGAGTTGCGACACTCGAAGCGTTGGAGACGCTTGCTCAGATGGAAACAACTCCCGCTTCGGATATTAATAAGCACATCCACAGTCACATAAAGTGTATAACTACGGAATGAAGAATATAAAGATTTACTTCGATATCCACGCGACGGAACGCCAAATCAAGGGTAGATAACTGTTATATCTCTGTCCCCACGTTATCCGTATTTTCTTAGACTGCGATTCCAAATATAAACAAGTTGCGAGCAAGTCTCGTGGCTTTCTCCACGCTTCCTATCTTCACACTAGAGATGTGGTCGCACGACAGAGTCTCGATACAGATCTATTCCTATCTTACAATTTGTATTGAACCACGAAAGAGTACGTTAGACACTTATAGACTTCCGGATTGCTGGAGAAAATACAAAATTCAAAATAATTTTTATTCTTTGTACTTGTATCGTGTTTATGCCATAGATATACATTATGAAGAAACCATACAAAAGACAAGAATACACTGTGTCATGCATGAACATCAGAAAGAGCAATGCCACAAATATGTAAACACCCAAGACCTGGGATTTTTTCTTTCTTCCCAGCCGGGATTTGAACCCGGGATTTCTTGCGTGGGAAGCAGTGCCTCGACCGCAACACCACAGAGGTTCTCAAAGAAACAAACTATATTAAAGCTTTTCATTTAAATTTTCTGTTTCACCCAGGATCATGCAAATGCATGCGACCATGACCATGATTAATGTGCATTTGACATTGTTCACAAATCAGTTCAACCCGAACAGTACCGAGTCACTCCGGCGTGTTGGTGTGTATTGTTGTGTGATTGCAGATAATGGCTCCACTAACATCTGCTTTGTTATTGATAGCTAATCCACCTGGCGGGCGTGGCCGGCAGACGCTTTGTACTGAACACAACCAATTGGCGATCAATACCCGTTATAAAATTATGTACAATAACATGTAATTACTCAGTAATAATATAGGCTGAATGTGCTTGTTTTTTTTTTATAATTATCTATTTACAGTTTATATATTGCAATTGTTACAAGCAAATGCTAGTCACAATAAATGTTGCTTGCTTGCAAATATATAATAGTTAGTTCTTTATAAAATTATAATGAACTAACTTTACTATACACATAATACATTACAGGGTGTAACAGAAAGGTGTAGCATATTTCAGGTGGTTGTTACGGACATCATTCTGAGCAACTTTCACTATGAAACCGATTTGATCAGAGCAACTTTAATTTTCACTAATTCTCTATACAAATCAGCTGACCGCCCGGACTAAAACATATGGAGCAATGAAAAATAAAGTTGCTCTGATCAAATCGATTTCATTGTAAAAGTTGCTCAGAATGGTCTCCGAACCCCCTGAAATATTTTTATACCCTTCTCTTACACCCTGTATAACTGACCTGTAAGCTAAACTAGCTGAATTGAATACTCAAGCATGTGAAGCACTAAATGAAGCAAGTATCATCAGGAAAGAGTGTCTGACCTTCATAATAATTGTTGAATAATACAAAGCTTTATACGCCTTTTTACAACTTTTTTATTGGATTTCAGTAAAATTTTCCTGGAAATTCGTTTCAAAGGAATCGAGTTTTGGAATGTTTTGAACTATCTAATAATGATTCGTTGCAACCACGAATGACGACTGACTGATGATCTGATGACACATGTTAAGGTAATCAGGTTAACAGAGCGGCGTCACCGGACGTTACGCACGGTATTATCACGGATAATACACATTATGCTGAACATCGGATTGATTATGATTACCTTTGTGATAAGGTCTCCCGGGATGATCAGGCTAAGATCATTATTGCCTTCCTGCCTAGATGGTTCAGCGCATTTTACATAACATGCATCGCAACTTTTCCCTTAAAGGGTAGCACAGGCACAACTGTGCCCACTTTTAGCCAGTTTTCAATTATCCATTTTTCGTGACAGGGGGCTAGCCCATCGCCGCAGCTGAGATAATGAAGGTAAATAATACAGTTTGTATTGTATGTTACTTATTTGGTTTAACTTTTACAGTTTTAACACTATGATCATTTGTAAATTATGAGGAACTTATGTTATGTTTGTTTATTATGACTAATTTATCATACCTCACCCAAGGCATGGAAGTCGTACGTGATATTCAAGCCTCAAGGATGGATTCAGAAATGCGACTTCAAAACGTGCAGCAACTTGGGTATGACACGCAAAGCGCTTACAAAAATCTTAAGTGATACGAGGAAATATATTCCTCTCCAGCGCATTCGAGATAAATGACACGACAGAGACTAGACTCTGCTAGCAACGTGAACACTTATGGCGACTAGCTAGAAAGCGGGTTAACACTATTCTCTGAATAACTTTCACAACTCTATACTTTACATATATGGAGTTGTCAAAGTTAACTCGGGATAAGTATTATTCCGCTTTCTAGGTAGTCCCACGTGGCAATGATGCGATACTAATAGCTAACTTTAGGGTAGGTATCATTATTTGGCGTTTGAAAAATCCTCTTTTGGTGCCCTTGCACCAACCAAAAATACAGCGCGCTAAGCGCATTTAAGTTGACTTGTTTCATACATTTTGACAGCTGCTAAATAGAACTAAGATGATAATCGTTATTAGTGTTTTGGTGCAAATAGGCCTTATTAGGCTATTAATGGTAGAAAAGGGATGGGAGAAGGTGTGACGCTTTGTTATGTCTAAGTAGCAAATAAAGTAGATATTTGATGGTTTTTCACCAAAGAGAAAGGGATTTCTAAACCATTATATATAGATAGGTATCTGAAATCGACCGTGTCGGCGTGTTGTCATTGAGCCATTATAGTGCAAGTGGAATCGAAGCCACGTACCGTCAGCCTACAAGTACGTAATGTATGTCACGAGAGCACCGAGTGCGCTCAACTGAGTGCGCGCTTTGTGTCAAGCACCCTGCACTTACACCACGACCCGGCGCCTCGTGCACCTGACCACACCCGTATCACCATGCCCTACAGCTTGTAATGGCAAAAAAGACGCAGATAATAAATTTGGCGAAGCGCAAGCCACCATTGCCTGCCTAAACTTAACAAACTCTTATTTTAGTAACTGTAAAAACTATTTTGGTATATATGTATTAGTGTTGTGTAGTGGTGAAGTTACAAACGTTTCCGTTAGACGACGACGCACTGAAATCGCTGACCTGACAACGCGAGAGCAACTGGTACCGTCAGAACAGAAGACCGTGTGGTTCAAAGCTCCGGCTTGCATATCATATGTTACATAGGCCACTTGTTGCTGTCGCCAATCGCATCAGGTATGTAAATAATAATGTTTCTCAGAGTACTGGGAGGATATTGAGAGTTACCATAAAATTAATCCATAAGGGCAGACAGGCACAATGGCACACATATATCAGAAAGCACTTTAATGTTAATTCGACTGGCTGTGGTAATACTCGGCAAAGCCAAAGTAGGTTAGTTAAAACTTACTAAGTATCAAAGGTAGAGACGCAAAGTTGTGAAATCTGATTCAAGCAGATTCATGTTACTCTTTCCCGATGAAAATCCGTTTGTTTATTCATGAGCTCGTATTTCCATTCCGCTTTAACCCGAGACCGAACCTTTTTACTGAAAAATTTAACGCCTAAAGCGCTGTTGATGCCACAGAATGACTAAATAGTTCTACTTGTTCTGATATAAATATATATATGCAAATATGTGTTATATTTACGTACTGTGCTTGTGTTTTATTAACTTCTCTTCTCTCAATTTCCATGTCTTGCCTGTTTTTGAAGGACTATCTGCATATATTAATCGCAAATAAAAACTACAAATTGCGCTTTAAACATATCATTACTTATTGGTTTTGATGCAATCAGCTTTATCAAATAGCTTTAAATGTAAATCTGTTAGGATTTACAGCCATATTTAATTTATAATTTTAAACGATGATTGAGGTAAGGCTAATCCGCCTAACTTTTACTGCTTATCCAAAAAGAGATGATATTGATAATATACACAATCAACCGGCAGACCCTGATACGAAAGGTGTATCTATTTACAGTTTAAATATTTAAAACTAAAAAACAACTTGTTCAATAAATTACCAAAATTACTTTATCTATAATTCTACACACATACGATCTTAAATGGATTGTAACACCACAAACTATATACGTTATCGATATTCTTTCCCAAACTAAAGAGATTACATCGCGATCAAGCTATAAACAAGCGATCGACGACAGAGGCGGCCGCGGCGGCAGAGGAGTCCTGGCAAGCCTCCAGGGGGGATACTAAGATTTATTTATTTATTATTCAAAAAAAATGTGTAGCATTACAGACTAGATAGTCCAATGCGCTAGACAAATGATGATGTTCGTTAGCTCCTACCTCTACTTATTCACTAAATTCTTATTCACTGTTCGGTGTTTATTAGTAAAGTCTAACTCAGGGAAAGCCTGTAACGTTTATACGCTCTATTCGGTTGATTTGAGATACGTGTATTAGGGGAAAATGATCCAGCTCGCACTAACAAAGCAAATTTTTGATTCGACAGAATGAATCTCAGTATTACTAAACGGGAGTAGACCACCTAATGCTATGCGATATTTATTCATTAGCGCCGATCGTCTGTCCTCGAGTGTCTGCACAAAATGACCAACAAATGTCCGACGCGGGAGTCGCTGCTCTCAATCATTTGAAGAGCAACTCTACATGTTTGTATTCAAACTATTTGTGGACAATTGGACATGTAGAAGTGAATCAATGCTGAATGCATTGAACATTTTTTATTTGACCTGCCGCAGCAGCAGACAACTCGCGCCGCGCTGGGCATGTTACTGGTGCTGAATTATAGATATACCTACTGATATACATATTATTTGTTTTTGAAGTAAAACTTCTTAGGGCACGGGGGTAAAATTTATTTAACCTCTCAACTGTGGGTTATTCATATATTTGCTTTTCAATTGCTACTAGCCGGGTGCTTCACGAGTGGCTAAGAAATGGTAACGGAAATTCGAAACGGTGACGTCAGGGTCGGCTGAAGACTTTTAAAACCGCAACTATTTTCAATACGGTTTTTAACTAATCAGATAAGATAATAATACATTCGTACAATAAAGAATGTTAATTAGTGACAGAAAAACCTGATGAAACGTTGACAAATAAAAAATATTTTAAGCATTCTTCCACGAGTTCTTGATTTCCGGTATGGCCAAGATGGCGCCGCCGCCGCCGCCGCCGCTGGCTGGGACAAACAAAACCAGTGACGTGACCAAAAACTACTTCGTTCAACCTCTTTGTTGGAACCGGAACTTATGTTTGACAGCTGTGCGATGCGATCCATACAGTTTGTAAGAAAAGAGTTTCATCAATGTCACACGGGTCGATATGGATTTCTAAAATGATGAACGAATCGTTTTGTGGCCGGTAACTATGGAATAGGTACCTAAAACGCGCTGCGTAGTCGCGCAACGGGCAGCTAGTAATCGCATAAAGTCACTTAGAATCATCCAAATGTGATATTTAGTTTTCAAGCAAATTCCGATGTGATGGATGGCTGCATTAAGACTTCTTGAAAACAATAAGTAGGTACCTAGAACTGTTCTAAAGCCACTTTTTATTATATAGTGCAGTTCAAGTCACAAATTAGCAGTTTAGCTACTAAGTACGTGTTATACCTACCTATTTAATGTTTATCTGTAGTAAACGGCCAAAGCGAGGTCTACAGCTTACAGAGCCATAAGTTTAATGGCTTATTGTTTCGCTTATTTGTTTGTATGTAATTTTTGTAATACATATTTTAAAGTTGAATTGTTGTTATAACTGTTGAAATTATACGATTTTGATTTTAATAAGCTTTTGTAATTTTAAAGTTAATGCTTCATGCCAGTCAATAATGTTGAAGTAAAATATAAAAATCGAGGTATGTCGTATGGCGGACTAAGGAAATGTCAAGAATAAAATTAAATAAGAGTTACGTCATCGCTTCGCGATGAAGTAACCCTAAAAAATCCTAGCAAAGTAGGTATGTATAGGTTAGCGGGGGTAGCATAAGGCACGCCAGTCACCCCAGCCACGCATTTTGTCACAATTTAATGTCATATCATAATGAATGCGCGCTATTTTATGGAGAAACATCATTGAGACGCGAAAGGAGTTGGCAATTTGGCAAAATGACTGCCCCAGACATGTACAAAGACTTCTCAACAGCCAATTAATAGCATTTAAATATTCTCTCATAAATTACTGCGTCTTTAGTTAGTTTGTAGAACTTGAAGGAAATGATTAAATAATTAAGAGTTGTCACTTCATACTCTATGATTCCGCCATTGATTAGTGACTTTTGCCATCGTTAAAAATAACATGCAACATAATTGCCAACTAGCAAAACTGTTGAAAACAGGAGGTTTCCAGAGGAGTGGCTAGATGGCGTTATGTTGCATGTTATTGCAAAATGGTGCTTATTTCTAGCGATGGCAAAGGTCACGGAATCATATTGGAATCACGGAGTATTGAGTAACAACTCTTATTTACCTATATTTTTTTTATTTTTTTTTCAAGTTCTACAAACTAAATACAGACGCAGTAAATTAAATTTCTTAAGAAGTCTTTGTACATGTCTGGGGCAGTCGTCCATATATTGATTTAGCCATCTTCTTTGTCATTTATCTGCGCGACTGAGGTGAGTGGCAAGCCTTATGGTAGCCCCGCAGGTACACATTAACTTGGAATAGTTGAAAATACGTACTTGATCAATTAAATAAAGGGACTGGGCACAGAGACAAGCAAAGCAATGCATACATTTGAGCGAGACGGCTTAAAGACGTGACGTCAGATGGTATATAATCTGAGCGAGATGCAAATAGTAGTGACACTATTGAATGAGTTAAGTATATCACCACGAGCGCGACAAATTGTAGATAAGGAATGGTGGGAAATAAATGACATGACGTATTAAAAGTAAGTACAAGTATAAAATAATTTCAAATAATCGGACGTCTGAAACTTAAAAGTAACTTGAAGCAGAGATTGGATCTCAAAATTGGAAATTTAAATCTCTTTTAGTATAGGTAGGTATAGGTGTATAGTATAGGTACCACTTAATGATCTAGCTACAGAAGTTTTACTTCTAACACGTGTACGGTGCTACACGCGTATTTTTTTTTTCAACAGCTTATCAGTTGGTAAAATATACATCAATTATTATACTTTTCAGTTGTTGATGGCCGATTGCCATTTCCACTGACAAGAGGTTAAGTTCTACACGCGCGCACGGCACACGGCACACGGCACACGGCCCACGGCACTCGGCCCACGGCACACGGCCCACGGCACACGGCACACGGCACACGGCACACGGCACACGGCACACGGCACACGGCACACGGCACACGGCACACGGCACACGGCACACGGCACACGGCACACGGCACACGGCACACGGCACACGGCACATGGCACACGACACACGACACACGGTACACGGCACACGGCACACGCACACGGCACACGGCACACGGCACACGACACACGACACACGGCACACGGCACACGGCACACGGCACACGGCACACGGTACACGGCACACGGCATACAGCACACGGCACACGGCACACCGCACACGGCACACGGCACAGGGAGCACGTCATACGACAAAGGGCTTTCTTGCTTTTTCCAATGGCAGAGACATATGTTTTACCGGTAATTCAATACACTTTTTTACGTAACAAGTGCGCATCGCTTTATCGTAAAAATAATAGTAAATATTCTTGTATATTAACAGGGTACCGAGCTATTAATTTCCACATCATAATGAAGTATGGTGCGTTGTAGAATCCGGAGCGTGAGCGGGAGATCAGCTCGTACATCATGCAGCTCAACCCTCGACCGATAACATAATAAATTCGCGGAATATTTGTTTCTTGGGAGCTGTTATTAAAAAGGCGATAAATTTCTGCTCCAGGAAATATTATCGAAGCGCCACAACAAATTAACCGCTCGCTCGTGCGGTGCTGAGCCCCGGTAGATTTATCGTCCGGTGTATTGGCCGGTGTTTTTTCTATAAAATACAAATATACATCGCCCCAATTCCTGTTGGTACGTATCGTTACGCGTAATTTTTTCCGCATTCGAAACTTGAAAGCAATTTCACGCTCAATGAAGCCTTTGCTTGACTTAACCACTAGTCATTACAAACATACAGACTCGCTACTGTGGTAGAGGTACTTTTTTGTGTATAGTATATATGTAATATGTTCAAAGTATGGTCACATGTTAATGATTTAATGAGTTATCTCTGGTTCTACAAACAATTTAATATCTTCTGTGCCGTGGGAATCTGACACAACAGCAGCTGAAAACAATTAGTTACCTAACAGGCTACCATGTCGTATGCTTATACGAGTATATTGGTATATTGTTTACTGTTCTTACTTCATGTGCATGTTATTGTGTATGTTTATCTCACTAGCACTGGTTAACCGGTGTAGTGAACAGTCCGTAGGCATCCAGACTGCCAGCAGATATTCGACACACGCAGAGCATGAGGAATGCAGAACATTCCTCACTAAATACATGTTCCATGTCGTGATAAATACTACCATCTTGTAGATAAATAAATCTGTCGAGAAAACATTAAATATCTGTTTGCGGTCATTTCATTTCAACCAAAACGCGTTTAATTATTTCAAATTTAAATATTTTTCTGAGTTTTGAAAATATATTTCCTCCTATGGATATGGCACAAAAAAGAACAGCGATTTGTCACTGCCTGTTCATGTATGTTGGTATAAACACACAGATACCAGTTGGTACCTACAGATTGTTAGTAGCCAACAAAAACCTCATAGAGCTGGTGCTCGAGCGAGGCTCTAGAGATAAGGCTCAATAAATCTCTCGACGATATTGAGATACAATAAAAATGCTCCAGCTGATCCTTACTTACAACCCACCATACTTTCTTTTTACTTTTTTGAACTAACATATAAAAAATAATAATATGACGGAATGAAGCCAGATTCTTTTAAGTTACACCGGGAAAAGTTGAAATACGAGAAAAATTTGATATAGAATATTTTCACCTTCCAATTTCTTAGTGTATAAGTAAGCGTGTTAGAGCCACTCCAACTATTCAGCAATTCTACATAGTCTGTGAAACTACCCCCGAATGCAGACTAAACTCAACCGACGCGACCTATACTAGCCTAGCCTAGTCTGGGTGAACTGTGCTGGATAAGCTTCAAAAGCAATAAAAACGACGCCGAAGAAAACTTCTGGACTTTTAACCTCAAACCGAGAGCTCTCGCCACTCGTTTCTTGAGTGGCGAATTTCAGACGTATTTTACCTTCCACAGGTCGCTTGTGACCAAACCATATGCCAGAAAACATTTCGTGATATTCGTGAACATTCAAAACTCACTTTATCATACAGGCCAATCTTTCAGCTTTGATCCATAGCTTGATTGACATTCCATGTTAGTACCTTTCCATCGTTGCTTTTGCACAAAAAAAACCCAGCTACAGTTCGACTTTTACAATGAAACAATCGCAGTATTTGACTGGTTGCTCTGTTTCCGTCACTATTTGCTCGCCTGCATGCAACAAACAAACAAACAGCAACGATCGACGATCGCCGCTCTCGTCAATATAAGTATATTGTTATGCAGATTTCTCGCGCGGGATTTCAAATAAAACAATTTTTATTTCTCGAACAGCTTGATGTTTTTCCAACACAAATGAAGTCAATAGATGTTATTTCTGTCAAACCAAATAACTATAAGTTGAATCGAATTTTTATTTTCGTACAAAGATCATTTTGAGTCCCGTTTCAATATCGTTGTATCGGCAACTTCGACTTCAGGTAATGAGTTACCAATTTGCTGCGAACTCAACAATGAGTTTCTTCTTCCACTACCTTGCTTGATAGGCCTCAATACAATCCAATTGAATCGCCAAAACCAATAGAGACGGATTCAAGTACACACACCCCGTTCTTTGTGCATGAAACACTTCTCATCTAAAATCTGCTTGCGTTTGTCTTTCACGGCACGTTCTATTCGCAGCGCTACGTGCGATGTGACGTGACATGACGTGACGTGCCAGTCCCGCCACGTCACGCGTCAGCATTCACGTGATCACGCGCCAACACGTGCAGATTACAAGAAAGAAACACTTGATTCACTTACCTACTCTGTCGAACGAATTGTCAGTTGAATGTGAAATGTCAATGTTGGTATTCCATGTTAGTGGCACAGTCTCGGGCCCGAGCCGACATTGTCTTCTCCGCGTCTGTTTGTTTCTGCAACCAGAGAGCGATAAAATAAAACCCTTCACATTTCAGTCACGTCCATCCCGGGCGCGATAGACTTCGATGAATTCTTTGCAAAACTCGACGAATTCCACCAACAAAGACTTATTGCTTTATGTGATTACTTACCGCCCGCGCCGCCCTCCCGGTTACGATGGTACAATCAAAGAGAAAGCGACAAACTTTTTTTGCGAAAAAATCTCTGTCGTAATCTCACAAATAACTCGAGTTATCAAAGTAAGACGATGCGCCTTTGAAAATAATATTTTATCTTGATCGCCGCACAGGCGGATATTGTGCATGAATAACCTAAAACCCCACAACAACAAAAACTTTTTATGTGTAGTACAAAACTATGGATGTAGATGTATGTTGTTTCAATCATGAATAATCACAATAGACGATTTGGTCCCAACATAATGTTTAGATCACTTGACGTCACAACACAACGCTCTCCTACCGTCTAAATGCGTGGGGTGCCATATTGCCTCTGCCACCCCGTATGGAAAAAGGCGTTTAGCTATGTGTGTGTGCGATCCCATAACGACAATTGACTCGATATATTCTCTGCTAAAATCCACTAAAAGCTATTTCTATTCCCATCAAAAGTCATAAAATGTTTATGAATGTTCCGCGAAATCTAAACATATTACTGTGAGGGGAGTGATGTGTCAACGCGTGCCATTTTAACCACGAAACTGACAACACTCTTATTTGGAGAAAATACTGCCGAGTTTCGTTTGTAGAAAGTGAAATTTTGGGTAGGCATCGTGGTAGGACGGTGGTCGCCACTAGAGAATGTTTATTCAAATATAACGGCGCGAGGTTCAGTCGAGTGGTCACACATGAAGCCGGCGGCCGCGGAGGAGCGAACGAACGTGAAATATTTACTGGCTGACTGCGAGAGCCTCTTTATTGGTTGCAGACGTCGTGAAAAATTATGTAGGATAGGAGGAAAGTGACCTTGAGTAATCGGTCGTTATTGATTCACATTAACTTGGAGAAATGGATTTTATCCCGTTGAAAAATCTTTGGTATCTAGATTCAGATTCATATTTCATTTATTTGCGTAAATGTGGTTACATCTGTTGGTATTTTATTTATAAGTATGCACTAGTTTATGTAGTCTATTGATTTATAAGTAATAATTAAATGTATTGTACACATGGGTCTACTCCTGCTCAGCAATCCACCTGTCTCATCCCTATTTGGTTTGCTGGAAGAGATCTCTTGTACACGTTTTCTATGTTTTTGACTGTCCTATGTAACTGGTTGTGTGCAATAAAGAAATTATGAATTATGATTTTTTTTATTTATTTTATTTGGGACATCAACAGCACATAGACAAACAAATTACAAAGAGCAAAGATACAGAATGAAAGCCAATAACAGATATCCACAAAAATACAAGAAATAAATTTAGATCGAGAAACTTAAACACATAGACAAGTGGGCAAACTTATTAAATAAGTATTCTTATATGAACGTGTGTTTATGGACAATTACGTTTAGAAATATGGTATAATATAAATAAATAAGTACAGTGCATTTAGCCAAATATTGGCAAGCAGAACATACAATACTGCTTTGGGGGAGAGCGGCAGATATTTAAAACACAATATTTTTCTTACAAAAAAGGGCCATTCGGGCTATCTATCAACTAGATGCTAGGCAATCACTAAGGGACAAATTCAAAAATATCAATATACTTACTGTTACACGTCAAAACATTTATGAAAATATCATGTACACCAGAAAAAAACAGGTTTATTTAAGACTTTAGGTCATAATCATAGTATTAGCACTAGAAATAGAAATAAGATTGCTATGCCCGCGTTCAGACTCAGTAAGGTTGCTCACTTTTTTACGGGAGTATGTGTTAGTTTTTATAATAAAATACCTAATGAATATTTAGATGACAAAACTGCATGGTCTTTACCATCTCAGCGCACAGAAATCCAAAGAGGGCCGATGGACTGAGTCTTAGACTTAAGTAGAAATACAAAACATTGTATTTTTAAGGCTCTGATATTTTAAAAGAGGTACGGGGGAGTTTCTTGTCCTTCTTTGCTCTTTATGATTTTATGGTCAATAAAAAATTTGAACTTGAAATAAAAATATTTAAAATAAAATAATTCAATTCATTACCATACCATAATACTAAAATATATCAAAGTCAAAGACAAAGTCAGTATATAAATCAACAATGTCAATTTAAACCTTAAATGTGAGTTAAAACCTAAGTAAATTGTTAAAATGTCATATTATATTATGTAATGTCATTTATAGTTAAATTCAATAAGATTTGCATTTGATAAAAATATTCATTTACAGAGTAGAATGCTTCAGTAGCGAGCCAGGTATATAAAATGGAGAAAGATTTCGTTGGTAGAGCTTGAATACTTTTGGGAACACTATTGTATATCTGTGCTGCCACATAAATACTATTTCTCTTAAATAATTTTAGGCGTGGTCTGGGTATTTCAAGTGGTCTTTGCGTAGCTTTTCGTCTATTAGTGTTGTCCCGTTGCTTAAATAGTTCTAAATGTTTCCTGACAAACTTGTATTTTCAATTAAGTACAGGTAAGCGTGAGTATCTTATGTTCTTTAAAAAGTGGCTTACAAGACTCCCTCCAACCCAAGCCCCATATGGCTCTAATACATTTTTTTAAATAAAAACCTTGTTTATAGTGACAGAATTTCCCCAGAATGTTACGCAATATCTCGGAATTGAGCAAACATGACTTACCATAACAGCAGTATCCACATTTGTAACAAGTCTCAATTGTTTCACGGCAAATACAAACCTGTTGATTTTTTGACAAGTTATGTTCACCTATCTACGTAAACTCCTAAAAATATATTCGACGCATGTTCAGCAGACTCTAATGTCTGGTCTACTAGACAATACACGAGTCCTTGAAACAATATCGTAATATGCAACCGCAGCCTCTCCAAATAGTTTTAAAGTCATTAAAAACTTACGCTCTCTTCCTCCACAATCCTCCTACAATAATTTCAACGAACAAACACAACAATAAAAGCCTCAACAAGTGCAATAAGTGTCTGTTCGTCTGTCTGTCTGTCTATACCGCCGCCGCCGCCGCCCTGCTGGCCCCCAGAGTCCTTAGACTCGGAATCGACTGGCAAATAAAATCCCCTTCACAAAAATCTATCATTTATTGTTGGTGACAATGTAAACATATGAAGAAACCAAAATACAGATGCAATCTAGTTCCCATCGCAAAATACACACACATTTTAAGACTTGTTAGCACAATCATCCCTAAGGAAAAATCATAATCCCTTCACCGTTAGAACGTCCATAAAATATAATCATCTTGTTAGCACTTAGTCAGCACCTATATGAAACCACATCTCCTGCGTGAGAAGCAAACTTGAATCGTTTACGTAGCGTCAGTAAAATAATAAATATGTTTTAAAATGTTGTACTCCGGCAGCGTACCTAAGTGAATGGATGGCGCATCCAGTATTGCTGGTGCCTCGGCCCGCCCATGTGGAACAGACGGCGGCGGCGGCGGCGGCGGCGGCTCGCGAGGCGGGCCGAGGCCGGGAGCGCAGAAATGCGCTTGTTCCGGCTGATAAGTTTGATGCCTCTCCTCGCCCGTATTGTTGGAAATGCGAGAACGTTCTTTATTTGTAGTGTAACTTTGAACATGAGAATGCACAACGCACAAAACTAAAAAAAAAAGTTGTTAAAATTGTATGAATTGTTTCGTATAATTTATGAGTCAAGTAACTTGAGCATAGAAGCTCCATTTTTGAAACAAAATACCCGGCTAGTAGCTGAAAAAGTACATGTAAAAATGTAAGCCAAGTCAAGTTGTGTAATATTGTTTTACATTCGCGACAAACAATGTTAACTTAATCCACTCCGACTCCACCTGGCTCGGGTACGAGTATGTTCGCCAACGCTCGCCTACATTCGGCTACACGCGGCACGGCGCGGGCTGCGAACACAATTTATTTAATGCCGTCAAAGGAGAACGATATGTTTATTTTCAATTTGGAACAGCGACATTACGTGAAGGTCGGAGTAAGCTAAACGCACCCCTCCCCCTCCACCTCACGTCACCCCGCAACCCCACAGGGATCTACAAGCCACTGCCGGTAACGGCAAGCAGGCGACTCCGCTCCTCAAATAATAAAGAAGAGGCTTTTAAATGAACTCATCATTCGCGTTCGGTTACGATCGAACAAAAAAGAGAGTTGCCTGTTTCGTTTAACTTGTAAATGTTTGACGAAAACATCTAAAGGAATAAAAGTACATATCTAACAGCGTTTGTAATGAAAGATCCTTGAGAAACAAATAATTGAACGCCATGTGTTTATCTTTATCTTAACACTTGTAGAGTCACCAAACAAACTCTTTCATCATGATACTTTACGTGAGCCTTTTATTGAATTCAGCTATTAAGCTACCTAATAACAGCTATGATGGCACACGTGACGTGGCGGACTGAAGTAAAGCCTTCTTATAGTTAACGTGAAATCTGCAGCCACTCGCTCGGCAGACGCGGAATCTCTTCCCTTTGTCGAGCGACGAGCGGCGAGCGAGGAGACTAACTTAAGCTTTTACGTGCCTTTTTGGATTTCAGAAGTACCTACATCAGTTATACCAACACTTAGAATACCCATGTAACGATTCATCGAAAATCAACTTGGCGATGCACATTTCACCGGCAAAACGTTCAGTCGATGCCATGTGTATATGTATTATCGAAAAAAACACATTAAACCAGAAAAGCATATTCATATTTATATTCATTTATTTGCTTAAAATGTGGTTATCATTTATTATTTATTTATTCAGAGGTTACAAACAGGACAAGCTACATTACAAAAACAAACAGAAGACAAACACACATTCAATTAAAATCATGGGTCAAAGCAGAAGTCAATAGTGTCCGATGAAATTAAAATCGATCAAATGACTTTCGAAGTCTTATAGGGTACCCATAAACTCTATACTTCACATAGTTTTACGTCTGTTATGCATAAGAATCTTCCCTACTTCCTTCACCGCCATTCTTTACTAAGTATTCACAGTCGCTGTAAACGGTTCGGGTATTTATCGGATTAGACGTGCCAAATGAATGGCGCCGGACCTAAAGTGGGCTTTGCCGGGTTAAGTCCTGAGCAACGCCGATTATTCAGTCTCTAGCAAATTAGTGCCTAGATTACATCCGGAGAAGCTTTGGGCACTGTTGAAAGTAGAGAGTGTTAATTAACAATTCATTAGTTTACAATGGTACATAGATAATAAAATCATAAAATTGGAATTTGAGTTGTTTCTTGTTTTTGTTTTTTTTTCCTCGGTACATTAGAGTATAAGACGAATATACCGAAGTAGATTCAGACACTTTCACAGAATTATCTACTATTGCTTGGCTTTATCGAGGCACACGCCTCAATTAATACCTATATGAAGGAAAAAAGCGAAGAGAAAAAGGAAATGTTGGTATTTTGCGGAAACGGAGTTCCATTTAGTTCATGAAATCTCATTGCGTATGTTTTAGGGTACTCTGGAGAGTGTGCAAAAGCCCCATTAGTGAGCTCTGCCCGAGATCGCAGGACCACTAACTAAACCAATCAGTGGATAACCTGGTTCTGTGCTGTTTGTAGAAACAACTCAATATTTAATTACTATGTTCTGTAAACTTGTTTGTTACAGAATTCTGAAGTGGGCATGTAAATAAGTTACTACTAATTGTATTTGAACAGAAACATGGATGGTATGAGTAAATTTGATCGTACGAATCCCATTTTGTATCGTTTCTTATGATTCTACACTAATGCTTTCGACCCAAATCGAGTACATAGAACATAAAAATAACATAAACATTTACATACAAGCACATACATTGCTTCCGGCCCCACACCAGAAGGTCGTGCAATGTCAACAAAGTCGTTAGGGTCTGTGACGTCATCACATCTCGCCCTTGCTGCTCTGACTCGCTCTGCTCCCTGTGTTCTTCCTCATAGCCGCCAAGTAAATAAACATTTACTAAAACATACGATCAGCAGCCTTATCTATGCTAAAATACTCTTTAACTTGGAAAAAGGTAAATTCAGAAGGAAAAAGGTAAAATAAAAAGACAACCAGCACTGCTGGGTACATTTTATTAATTTTGATAACTGTATGGAACGCAATTTGTGTTGCTGCACAATCCCAACTCGATAAATGACTTACAACTATTACTTCATGTGTACAGTCTGAAACTTTTCACAGCCACTCGTTTAAATAAAGTGCAGAAAATGGCGAAACCGCCCGCGGGGTCGTCGACCGCTAGATCGATGTAATCCTCCGGGAAGGAGGCATAGTTCCCTTTAACTGCTTGTAATGAGCAAAGTTGAGCATCCTTCACGATACAGCCGCGCGATGCAATGCAGACTCTATCCCGTCACAATAGGCGTTGTTTAGAGTGCACCCTGTGTCGTGGTGGGTGGTGGATGCAGGCTCGGCATGGGTTTGGCTCAGTCCGCTGATTTGCAATCGCGGCAAATTGCTGCAACTCGATGAATTTAAGCATTCCGATGAAATAGTGGGCTCTCCATTGATGTAACAAAGAACCCTTTCCAGGCAGTCAGTAACGTGATTGTTTTAAATGTTGAAAGTGTATTATTTATTTAAAACAACCAACTACTCATATCTCGTAACGAGTGCTACGACGTAGCGATACACTGCTACGCCGTAGCTTCACTGCTATGAGTCAGTTCCTCCTGATACATAGTAACAAAATATGAGTATGTCCATGAGGCTTGCCTGAAAAAATAACCGACGTTATGGAGCATTCTGTCATCTATTCGTCATAAGCAAAGTATAGACAATTTTTACCAATAACCGCCGATGATGCATTGTGCATATTTTGCACCGCCGAATGCATTAATTCTAGTGACAAGTGTAATGTAAGTGACTTGGAAGTCAAACGCGGGCAAAACGAGCCTTCCGGCCATTTGCAATGTCCACAAGTTTAGTCGGCAAACAATCAAACCACCATAAAGTTAAATACAAGTTTGACATTACCAACGTGCCATGCGGCGGCGGTGGGCGGCAGGGAGTCTTTCTTGAACACACACGCTTCACCTGGCAGAACCGTAGATTTTAGACAAAGGACGTCGAAAGAAAGTGGTAAGCCATTCGATAGGTGTTTTACTGTCACTGGGTTTCTCATTACAGTTCAACGTGGGTGTGTGATTTTGTCTAGGTTATACTTTATATTGTAAGACAGTTTTAGAGAGATGTTGTAGTACTCGTATGTGTCTCACATTTCCCTACAAATCCGACTGTCTGTGCTGCCTGCTTCCTGTTGCCGGGCGCGGGGCGGGCGCGGGGCGGGTTCGGGGCGGGTGATGTATGTGCAGGGGCGGGGCGGCGGAAGTGCGGCGACTGCGAGGAGACTCACTCGGAACCCGCGGGGAAGTGAGGAAGTGGCCGCACAGCACACTGCACGAGATGCTATCTCGAGATCCCGGCCAACAATCTCTAAACAACAATGCCAGCCTAAAAATAAAAGTAGCATCAAGCTTTTAGAACTTCACTTCTTCTACCTTCCTAGCTCGTTTCACGTAAAATTAAATATTTTATTTTTAACAGTAAGTCTTTGTCATTGTAATGACTTCGTTTATATGAACTCTTAATTTTTTTGTCTTGATCATAGAATTTTAGAGAAAACTGATTAGTATTTGCTTGCGATTCCGAAGGCGACATGAACTATACTAACTAAACTAATTAAAATGGTGTGTTTGAAAATGGTATCTGTGGCCACCGCGCAAGAGCCGTTGGATTTGAAGGTTGTCAGTTTAGTGCCTTTAGTTCCTCTAGTTTAGCGGTTTTGACATCTCCCAAATAGCCCCCTATGGGCAAAATAATAGATGCACTCACCACCATCACTTACTGTAACCTAAGATGGTGGGGGGAAGGGGAGGGGAGGATTTTTCAAGGCATTCAATGTATGAGGAAGGCACATTACCTAATTAAATATATTTTACTATTTGTATTCACTACATTCTTACAAAACAAATCAGTCGCGAGATCTCTCGGCGTAAACAACTATCGGATGTTGGTGGGAGGTTCACACTCGCGCTCTACATGAGTAGGATACAGACAGACATGCGTCGTAAACTACGGAGCGAGTTGTTTGCGTCGCATAGACAGTGCACCCGTTCTATTGAGAACACTTACAAGTATCGAAAACACATTTAACAACTACCATTTTTAGTTTCAACCTCATATTTCTGTCAAATGTTTTAGTTGTCTAAAACAACTCTCACAATTTAGTATCATTTTATTTGGTAGAAGTTTAATATTAGTTTTTATCTTATACACTTATTCCTGACAGCATCTCTTATATTAGATACTTGTAGGATTGATAGTGACAAAACTGGCTTCGTCATGGCATGACTGTCTCTACGTCAGGGACAACCTTCGGTGCTAATGATAAGACACTCTCTACTCTACTGCCCTTGGAGACACCTGCGGGTCTAGAAAGAGAAACGATTCGCTCTCAATCGTCCCGTCTTTGACCGTCAAACGAACGAATTCGACTTTGACAGTCAAACCCGTCAAACCCAGTCTATTTGACAGTCGAAATTGTTCGTTTGACAGCCAAAGACGTGGCGAATGAGAGCGAATCGTTTCTCTTTCTAGACCCGCTGACGTACAAGGTGAAGTTCACACGTGTGTGTTCGAGCCTTCTTACTATAACAGAGGAAAACACCAAAAATGATAACGAAAAAAAAAATTTGCTTTCAAACCACGAAGTTCCTAATGCCATTAATATATATATGTGTGTGTGTGGTGTGTGTCGTCAGTTATCGTATTACATAACACAATTACAGTCCCGTGTAGCCGCTAGCTGCAGAGTACTGAGTGAGTAGGGGACAGGGGTGTCACCCGGACTCTTGGGATATTTGTTATGCCGCGAGTGTGACATGCACGGAAAGGGAGGAGGGGATCTCTGTCGGATTCTTTGAGGTCTGCAGTCGGCTAATCTCATTTGGAAAAACGTACACTTTCATCTCTCCCCTCCGACATCTATCGAGACTTGTCTTAAAAGCCATGATCTTGTCTGTCGCTCCTTTATCCTTTCAGAATAATTAAGTGTTTAATTACCGTTTTACTCCAGTATAATATAATAAACTCTTGGTTCGTGGATTCTCAGCCGTCAATGTCGGATATCAGACATTATCCTTCCTTCCCTTAGAGACAATACATCATTGTAGTTGGCACTTACTGACGGCCGTGAAATAAATGACATTGTGCGGAGCCGCGCGCGGTCATTAGTCGAGTTTGACATGCTCCGGTGGCCGCCACCCTCGCTGGCTTTAGGGTTTTTGCGACTAAATATACATTTTCCCCTTTATTCCTTGCCAAATAAGTTCTGCATTCGCACAGTGATAGTTTGAAATAAGTATCGTGTTAGGTATAGTGGGTGAGTCACGGCGATTAGCGGCCGCGTCACAATGACGTCGCAATGACATCGCGATGGTGTCGCTATTGTTCTGCCAAGTGACTCCTTCCCTCCCTCCCGCCCTCCCTTCCTCATAATGACGTGTTTCTCTATTTGCTTTATGAACTGTAAATATGACTTCCTTGATTCGGGTCTTAACAATGATGCCACATTACCAGTTTATCTTCCCTAATGTCGATTTTTAAATCTTACATACGTTTTGAGATTTCCCGACAGCCGGATTATTCAATCAATGATATCCATCGTGTTTTTGAACCTAAATGAAGAAAAGTCAGTCGCACTCAAAACCGAGACCTGGAGAGTATAATCAATAAATTTTGTGCCTAATAGCGATGAAAGTAATTTCAATATTTGGGCACAAAAGACTCATCGAATCGTTCCTGAACAATAATTGGGACTCGCGTTGAGTAATAATAAGGCGACGCGGCTGAGCCGGTCTGGGCCCCGATTCTAATCACTGACAGTTTTTGTAAATAATACTATACTTAGTGGGATTTTTCTAACATGGCAATAGCGGTCATTGCCCCGCGAGCAAAAATGTATGTGATTTGACGTTTGCTCCACCGACGCCGCGGCATACATTAACTAAGCAGGTCAATGATGTTACAAAAATCTCACTATAGGTAGACAGACTTGGAGAGAAGGGACACTGGCACAAGACGCTTTAAAATGTCTTAACTTGAGATGCTTTAGTGACAGTGACAGACTTTACTCATTGTATGCCAACAAGCTTGTAATAGTACCTATATTATGGCGGGATTTGTCTTGTTTTGATCACATGTCGGTGAAATATCTATCGCATTAGTTTGATTATCAGATGGCAGTGTTATCGCGTGGGATGTTATAGTGTGAGATTTATAAATCAGTAGAATTGTCGCCCTGGCGCATGGCGTCGTATTATTTTGTTGTCGCGAGTCGTATTATTCCTTGTTGTTTTGTCACTTTGTCTCTCTTCGACGACGGATTGACTCGATTTGAAAATTGCGACGTGACATTGTTCGAAATTCCTCTTCTTTATTTATCATTTGCGTTCGGTTTTGTGTATCAGGACATAATAAATAAATATTTGACTTTTCCAAAATAATTTAATTCTAAAAACCTATTAAAAACTCTCTCTCTTAGAAGATGTAACACGAAAATCGGTTATAAACACAGACATATAAATAGCACATAAAACCAGCAAATATGATTATTTTCTTCGCTAGTTTGACAAAACTAACGAGAAAACCCTAGTTCCCCTGTTTGAACCAAAATTATAACAACTTTAGTTCAACGGTGAAAGGCATTTAATTAATTAATTTAAAGAATACAACATCCGTTTCCGTTTGCTTACTTTATCATTCTATATATTCAAACTGATTCTCGCATGAGATTGTTGTAATTAAATTGATCGCTCCTTTGTCGATTTGTTCTGCTTTGATCTCGAGCTATTCGTCTAATGCAAAGAATAATTAGTGACTTTTGCTAATTGCTCTTTCGAGTCACAGCTCACTCCCGTTGTTGACTCTGCATTCACTCACTTGACTTGGAGCTTTGTTGGTGTGAGGTCGAATGAGGATTTCACTGCAATGAGAATTAGTATTCAGCTTCGTAGCATAAGAGTAACTTCGCCCTTCACTCAGCCATGCAAATGAGTATTTTAGTTAAAGTATCTTAAAATTTAATGTAATGAAATGAATTAATGACTCTCAATTATATACCAAGACAAAATTTCAGTCGGCACTTGTATTATAAACATTGATTTGAGTATATTGATTATACTTGAGTTGAGACTAGATTGACATTAAAGCAATTATAACTATTGTTAACTGTGCTTATTAAGCCGGAGTGAAAAAATATATTTTTCGCATTTCATTAACCCTGTATTACTAAACTTTGCTATGGCTAAAGAGCTTCTCAAAAATATAAGTTTTTTTTTTTACAAATCATCTTCAGGTGGCGCAGAGGTCTTGAAATATGGTAAAATACTGATTTTTTATTGTATAAAAGGACTATTTCTATTCTATCCACTTTAACTTTTATTATTTTAATTAAAAGTACTAATAATTAAAAGAATAAAACACGTCTTCAACCGACTTCAAAAAAAGGAGGAGGTTCTCAATTCGACCCGTATGTTTTTTTTTTCTATGTTTGTTACGCGATAACTCCGCCAATTATGAACCGATTTGAACAAATCTTTTTTCGGCGTATAGGTAATACCTCAAGGGTGGTCCCATTGACACCAGGTTAGGATCTGATGATGGGATCCTGGAGAAATCGAGAGAACTCTTCAAATATTATAGGCAGACCTATAGTGATTTTTGTGTTTTTCATAATAACTCGTGCAACTGCACATAGCATAATATTGTGATGCGGAACTGCTGATGAAGACCACATATGGCCACCAGATCTGCTCAATACTAGGTACAAATACAATGCGTGGCTGACGGGCAGGCAACGCATAGCCTAAACCGGTGGACCTAGAGCCATGAAACTTTGTACAGGGGTTCCTTAGTCGCGTGGGGTAGCACTGATATAGGATTTGACAAAATTAATTCTCCAAGGGGGGGGGGGGGGATAAGGGGTTACAGTTAGTATTAAACTCAATCTAATCAAATAGGGTTTGTGGAAGTCGGTTTTTTCTAAAGTTTACTTTTTGTTTCAATTATTATCATTTCAGTCTTCAGTTGTATCATCCGCATTTGGGGTGGCTAGTTGAACTTCAGAGAAAAACTGAGATTTTGTGTTAAACGTTGGTATTTCTTGTTTAGATTTTATAATAATAATTTATTAGTTAATAATTTATTATAGTAATACCACGTTATACTAATATTTACATTTTTCGCATCCCCCCGCGATTATTTTTTGTCTAAAAAAAACTTTTTTATATTTTTGAGATTCTCTTTATCCATAGCAAAGTTTAGTAATACAGGGTTAATGAAATGCGAAAAATATATTTTTTCACTCCGGCCTAGTGCTTATCTATTGTTAGCCTATAGTTAATTTAATCAGTGTTATTGTATTAATTTAATTTACCCTCATGGTATCATCTTCATATTATTTAAATTGACATAATTTTTAGTGAATCAATCAATTAATTTACTATATTTTGAATCTATAATTTTGAAATGTAACACTGTTACTGTTGTGAATAAATGATTAAGATTATGATTATGATTATTATGACTAGTGGCTCTGTGAGCTGTAGACCTCGCGAGTATGTCGGTGGGAAAGCTGAACTGCTAACACACATAAAAAAAATAACCCAAATAATTTTCTTTCAATAACACATACAAACTTATGAATGTACCTGGTTACGTACATGCAGTATGAAAGTAGCCGCACCAATAACTTTGTAAACTACATTTCGCGATCTTTTATACAACCTATTGACTTTTTACTAAAATTATATAATCTGTTTCACTTTCATAGTCTTTACAAATCCAACGACACCTCATTTGTTAATATCCATCGAGCCGTTTGGGTTGTAGCGATTTTTTTACATTTTAAAACCCCATATCTCCGCCATTTTGAAAAAAATCAAAAAACTGGCTCGAGTAAAAAATTCTATTTATTTTTTCAACCTGCTCACAAAATTTCACGAGAATCGGTTCATAAATGCGACCTGTAGAGGAGAACAACCGGACATACAAAAGCATTTTTGCCCAAACCTGAAACGGAGACACTTCGCTCGCTTCGCTCGCTCATCTGTTTCACTCTCATAGTCTTTACGAATCCAACGACAGCTCATTTGTTAATATCCATGGCGCCGTTTGGGTTGTAGCGATTTTTTTACATTTTAAAACCCCATATCTCCGCCATTTTGAAAAAAATCAAAAAACTGGCTCGAGTAAAAAATTCTATTTATTTTTCCAACCTGCTCACAAAATTTCACGAGAATCGGTTCATAAATGCGACCTGTAGAGGAGAACAACCGGACATACGAAAGCATTTTTGCCCAAACCTGGAACGGAGACGCTTCGCTCGCTTCGCTCGCTCGGTCAAATAAAAAGGTCTCATCACAACGAATCTAAAAAGCCTAAACTCGATGGGCTTTCTAATAAGGATACCCCAGGGTTCCAGCTCCCATCTCCGAGCTTTGCACTCCATCATCAGATCCGCTCGATAGTACCATATTCTCAAAGGTCTTCTCACTACGAGTCTAATGAGCCCAAATTCGACGGGCTTACTAGTACTCATCATAGGGTTCCACCTTCCACCTTCCACCTTCAAACTACATCATCAGACCAGCTCGATGATGCCATAAAAATGGTACCAGCTCCAAAAAATCTACTGTCGAATTAAAAAAGTCGGTTGAAAGAACACTATCTTTCTCTACCATATTAAATTTAAGTAGTTTTATTTAGGTATATTTGTTTAACATATTTATATCTAAGTCTGGTATTTATGTACGTGTTGTTAAGTAGTTTATTGTTTTAGCTTATTTAATGTTGTGCACTTGGGTCTACCTGTTGTTCAATTATTTCCTGTCCATCCTAGGTTTGCTGGAAGAAATCTCTTAATAGAGATAAGCTCGCCTTTGTCATGTGTTGTCCACTTTCCATTGTGAAATGTATTGTTTTGTGCAATTGTATATGAAAAAAACAACATTCAAATCGGTTCACCCGTTTAAGCTCCACGTGTAGAGAGACAGACACACAGACACACAGACAGAGTGACTCACACGTTAAACTTCTAACACCCCTTTTTCCTTCGTCGGGCGGCGATTAAAAACTTGAGCCACCTGGTAATAAACGCGTTGTTCCACAGTCGGGTCCATCCAGGTATCCCTGCTGAGCACCCGAATGACAAAACCACCACAGTTCCAAGTCGCTTGCGTGTGTTACACTCGTACTCGCCGGCTATATTGTTATCTTCATCGTTTCTATCATCGTTTACCTGAGACACAACACGCACCTGGCGCTTTCTAAAATTACTTTAGTGTGTGTGTTTGCGCCCTTATTCGTGTCAAATGTTTCATTTTACCTTCAATCACTGAGCTCACAACATCTCTCTAAACTCATTTACATATACAGAATACCGTAGGATAAAACAAGCGAACGGAAACTTGGCAATAACTTCACCCTGATTCGAACCACCGGTCTACTTGTTGAAGTATATCCGTCTCCTGGTACCTAAAGACGACTGGATACACGTGTCCCCAGGCAGTGGATCACGTGACATATGTAGCGGATATCGACGCGACTACCTTTCCGCTCAAACTCACCGGAGGGATATTAATATCTGTAGTTGCGCGGTTGTGGTTGCTTCAAAGTAAGCCGAATTGGAAATATCTGCTTGTTAATCCAATACTATTAAGGGATCTCAGTCGACAACCTACATGATAGCTCGCAGGGTTACTAATACAACATGTCACTATGGGCACTAGATAATTATGTTGGTTTGTTCAGCTTTAAATCATGTGCTAACACATTACGGCAGTAAATTTCTGTATGGCTTTTGCATTCTTCTGAGTTATTTACAAGCATTTATGGCTCGTGCTATGTTCTTATCAAACTGCATCTCTCTTTGGAATCTACATTCAAGCAAACCATTAAAAAACTACGACTAAAAGCCCTAATTAAATTCTTTGCGCATCCGAGCGGCGGCGGCGGGGCGGCGGCCGTTGTGTGAGATGCTCGGAATCACGTGACACACTCGGTGCTGGCGGTAGAGAGCAGACAGGAAGAGATCTCATCTGACGTGGCACCTTGCAGAGAGACGCACGTTGTGACGCGGTATACAGACAGAGACAAGGGATGAATTATCAACGACGATGAGGCGCAACGCATTACAGAGGCGTGTGGCAGTCCGTGGGGCCAGGACAAGTACAAAGTTGAGGGAAAAATATATCAAATAAAGCATGCACATTAAACTATTCGAGGAGTGTTCCAATATTTGTTTAAGAAACATCAAATCAACCAACAGCCTTATCAGATATTTGCTCGATTTGGCAGTAACACCACCGAGCGACCAAAGAGGTATCACTTACCTTCAAATTCCTGCCTCCACTAGCCGTTACCCGCCCCTACTATTCGTTTCTCGCCCCTACTATCCGTATCCCGCCCTTACTATCTGTTACACACCCCTACTACTCGTTACCCGCCAGTTCCGGGGCCGCAGCGCACAGTGCTCACTCCGCGGTGACGAAATGGAGTTATAAATATTGTAAAAATTGTGAAGCGCCGTGAGGCAGAGCGGCGCGACTATGCTTTCACGAGCCGCTGAAAAATTTCTGTCTTTTCCCTTCAAGCACCGCCGCCGCCGCCGCCTGAATAATCTGCTAAATGAGAGCGCGAACAAAGCAAGACGAACCGCGCCATCCGGGGCGTCCCATGAATCGAGACAAATATTTGATGATAATGACTCTGGTTCCCGAATTTATTCAGTCACGACAACTCTCGTGTTGGACGGGTAAGTTGAAGTTTCCTGTGGCTGACGGTGAATCTTTTGTGAAGAAAGCAATGTCTAATCCTAGTGTCTAATGAATTACCTAATATCATTAAACTAAGCCATTGACTCGCCTACAGAAATTGAATCAATAGAAACAAGTCTATTTACTTATAAATAGTTCAAAGAAGTATCCAAGTCACAACCGCCAAAAAAAATTCTCATTCTTTGTTTTGCTCCAATAGAGCTGAAGTAAATCAAAGCGCTCAGTAACGAGCTCCCACTCAATGTAGCGATTGCTGAACGTTCGGTCACAGTCACCACGACGACGTGTGCCTTACACGCGTCACACTCGATCATTACTTCATAGTTTTGAGGACAATAATGAGAAAACTTACACATATTCTTCTAAATAGAGCAATAAATAAATGAATACTGAATACTGAATACTCCCGACCCACAGACAAACCATACACATTTGGTTTTGTGGGATTTATGCGTAGCCTATAAGATTTAAATGAAATAAACGTCTATTCTATTTATGATTAAACGAATTTACCTGTAAGCGAAGTTCTATCAAAATTATACGAAGGGTTCGTCCGAAGATATTAATTAGCATTAGACACATTCTATTCTATTAACTTGTCAACTAAAGATTTTTTCATTTAAACAAAAAAATGGTTTCGCTGACACAGTAGTCCCCCGTGCGCGTGCGTAGCTCGCTCGGTGACGACGACGACGTTGACTGTGTCACTCTACAAACATCTCATTTGTGTCACTGTCGTGGACCTTTCAGACTTCCGTGCATGACTATTTTATAAGGTCAGTGTGTGCACATACGACAAGCAAGGGACCTTTATGAGATTGGATCCTTTAATCTTGATAGTACCAGGCGTATGACACTCCGCTCTTTACCTGCAAAGCCACAAGTAGATCCGCGGCCCGGCTGCGCGGCCCGACTGAGTGGGTTGCCGAGCGCCGCCGCCCGGGTTGCACGTGCCGTTCTATCTAGCCCCGCGCGCCCCGCGTGTAGTTACTTACTAAAATGAAGGCCAAGAAATACTGCATGCTTTGTTTGATGACGTTTCGTCACTGCACTGCGGGTCTAGAAAGAGAAACGATTCGCTCTCAATCGCCCCATCTTTGGCTGTCAAACGAACAAATTCGACTGTCAAATGTACTAGGTTTGACAGTCGAATTCGTACGTTTGACAGTCAAAGACGGGATGATTGAGAGTGAATCGTTTCTCTTTCTAGACCCGCAGATGAATAAAGGTCACTGTCGATAGGATTTCTGGCCATTATGTAAAAGGTCAGGTAGGTACCTATACTACCTATTTTAAATGTTATTCACAAATCTAGAATAATAATATTAAGTGGTTCGTAGTTAGTAGTTATGTAAATATCCAGCTTTATTTGTCACAAGAGACAACCCTTAGTTTCACGGGCCGCTTCAGACGAGGATAGAGTTACGCGACAGAAAGAGAGGCCACTTTTAGGCAAGTAATCAAAGTGCGGGCGCCGCGCTACACAGCATGAATTGTACTTTGTTTTTTTGTAGCAAGGGTCGCTTTTTAGTTGAACGATTATGTACAGTGTCCAATCTGTTCCTAACTCTTTATTAATCTGTGATAGTACGAAGTTGAATTTAAATCTGTATGATCTTTAGCTGTTGGTACCTGCTCATACGCATTTGGATATAATGCGCTGGTGTCTCCCGCTCCCCCCCCCCTCCCTCCTCCGCGCCCCTGCGCATCCGGATACCGTAAGGCGTCTCTAATTAAATTCCTGTCAGTATATCGTCCGACCCTCTCAGTCGCGGTTTAATCTCAGCTTAGTCGCACGAGTAAAATCTTAACGAAATACCTCGCTCTTTTAGAACGTTCTGTAGACATAATTATGACTATCCCTTTTGAAACCCGCGAATTGTATAGTCTGTCAGTTGGCCTAGCTAGTTCAATATGCACGAGTTTCAAAGGAGACCAAATTGGATTCAATTCAATTTGACATTGTGAGTCAACCCTCTGCCCACGCAAATAGACACTTAAATGTGATCTAAACGATCTACAAGTATTTGGATAAAATCGATCTGCAAGTACGCTCCAACGAATACTTATTCAGTGCATTTGCGAAACCCCTATCAGTGTAAAGTACAGCACAACAGACGCTCAAAGAAGTAATCAACGAGCTTACACAAATCCACTTACCTACAACGATACTGGTAGCGCGGCATAAGTACACCCCCGCCTGCCCCCTCACCTCCGCCCTCCCGCGCTGGACTCACGGGGTTACCGGCCCGGCTAGTTCAGGCGGTTTGTAAGGCAATGAAAAACTTTTCTGAAGAATTGTGATTCCTTTTCTCAATTTGACCATGTAACAATATATTATTAGGTACCTAGTTATGAGTTTGCACTATTGCAATTTATGAAAGGTTTTGAAAAGACACCTGGGAAATTAAAATTTTTGCTCAGTTTCATGTAGGTACTAATAATACAACCTGTTGATTTTGATTATGTTCTGATTTCTGAATATTATTTCAGTCAACTCTGTTGTAATACACTTTTAAAGAAGAGCCCGGTAGTGAAACATCTGTAATTATCTCGATGACCCCGGCGCGCGGCGGCGTGGGTGCAGGGCGGGCGGCGCGGCGGCGGGGCGGCGGAAGCAGTAAGCCGATTTTGGAACATTTCTTGCTAAATAGGATTTTGAGAGATCACACAGATGCCTTTAGGCTTAAGGATTAGAGGAATGTGCAATAACTGTATGTGAAAAAGAAAATTGTTTTGGAAATTTTAATAAGGCTTACTTACGTTCCGTACCAGGACTTTTTCGGCTGTTTACAGTACAACATTTTGCCAAGTACAAAAATGCATGTGATCAGATAAAAGAAACTGTACGAGCTTTAGTACATTTTAATTATGCTTCTCTGCAGTCACCAAAATTACGTCAGTCATTATTTGTAAAAATAATGACTGACTAATTCTAAGCGAAATTGTTGAAACAAAAATACATAAATACAAAAACTATCTAAAAAAATACTTCATTGATTTATATAAAAGAGAGAAGTAACTGCTCGATACCTATCGTATGTTCTAAATTAGCTTATAATTTAATATAAGTTACATTACTATTTATAGCGGCTCACATTCAGCAGATAAACCTGATTAGGTTTCCGCTGATGTTATCGTGAATCATCATGTATTGTACTTTTGAATAAATAAATTTTAAAAAAACCTATAGTTTTAGTGCCATAAACGCATTCGTTAGTATCGGTCGTCTCTCTTTCGACATGTATCAACCCTCGCCATACTATCTGACATTCGATGTGGGAACTGATCATAGCAGCCCGTACAGAAACAGACTGTCCGTTGCCCCTGGCTGGTGCCCTTCTCATTATGCACGTGTGGGGACTTCGCTAACGAGTGCAAATTAATTAAATTCATACAACAAGAGAAGGAATTAAGCTAGGAAACATTGCCCTGTACCCGCAGACCCGGAGACACGGTGCGACACGAGAATACGGCGCACGGTAACAGCACGGCACCGTGCGCAGACAACAACAGTCATTACTAGGACATGTTTTATTCAACACTCGCCAATTAGGGCGGAGCCGGCGACACAACACACTACAAGAACCCATCGTTCGTTAACCCTTTCCCTTTGTAGGCGCACTCATTGTATCGATGAGTACTCTAAATATCTGTACCTACGTCCAGTCACCATCTGACGCCGATATCAATGTCTTCTAAAGATATTATGTGTGTCAAAACAATGTAAGCTTCATGTTGATCTTAAATGATAAGTATTAATATATTTTTTAATTTTCTATTAGGATGGAGATCGATATAATCGGATTAACACTTGGCTAATAATTTGTGTCGACACCGCACTTTAGCTATAAGATATGATTTCTAAATTACTTACTAAGCTATCAGTGGCAGTAAAAGTGGTCAAGTACGACTCGATCTTCTCCCGAAACTAGACTAATGGTCGGCACTGAGTAGCTCAGTTCTCACGGAGCGGACACACTCCTTGTCCATTGTGAGCGCCCCGTGTGCGAGACAAATAGCGCGTCGTCGTCGTTACGTCGTCGCTCGCGCGCGAGTGGCGCCACTTCACACCTCTCCGGGCATTGTCTGCAACGAGCTTGAGTGGACTCTCATCACAACATTAAAGAACTACATAGTCTTAGATGGGATCCGTTTAATGCTTGTACAGGGTGTAAGCGATTCCAAATTACAGATACGTTGAAGCCTATATTATATATAATATTTTTCGGCTTATTTTAATATACCTACCTATCAGGAATTTATAATTTATCTAAATCGTTCCTTGAATTTATAATTCAATCAGCAAAATGCGTGGGCCCACTTTAATGAGTCCATCATAGTTGTGCCACTATCGCATAATTATCTAAATCAAATTCGTATAGCAGCCACTCAAAGAAGTCCACGGCGCGCGATTTTCAACCTACCCACATCGAGATAAAGTTCAAAAACTATGAAAAAATAAAACAATAGATTTGGTTCTTTTGGGGACACTGGACGGTTGAGTGGATATATAAAATAGCTGGCTGCTTGTTCCTGTGCGGAGAGAACGCAATATCCGGTGACGGAGGCGCGGAGAGGCGGTGTCGGCGACGGCGGCATGGTGTGGTGGAAAACAGGCTCTTAGTAAGATAATTAATATAAACAGAGATCTGAATAAATAGCTTTAAATAGAATGGGATTCAATTTAATTCGCCAAATCATTGTTTCAACCCGTTAGAATGAATGTAAACGGTCGGTACACTGCGGGCGGCCACATCTGCGATGTTGTGCAGTCTGCGTCGACTCTGCTTACAGCCGCGCGAGCTGGACAGTTTAACAGAATTGTTGCATTAAACGACGGTTAGCGCAAACTGAAATGATATTGTTCCCTCGCTTGAGCGCCGGAGGATTTACTCAGCGCAGAAATTCACTCAAGTTCCCTACAACGCTGAAATGAAACCAGTCTTATTTGTGTTTTTCATTTCAGCCACGAGCGAATATCTCAACAACTAAAAAAAGCAAGCTTACTCTTTTATTTTATTTAACCCTTGTCAGCAAAAGTATTATGGACTTCAAAAGTCCAAGAATTTGCTTATTACTAACTAATAGACTATTCATTAATTTTCTTTTCGGATGCTGAAGTACAAGTTATTTAAGGACCAGTCAAAGTTTTTGCGACATCTTCCGGCATTTTAGTTTGTGCGACTGTGTTCATAATCAGCATTTCCTTTAGCAGCAGCGACTGCCGCGGGCTCAGCCGCGGGCGACGAATCAAAGAAGCCCCGAGCAGCGCCTTTGGAGCTGTGGGGCAAGCGCGCATCGAGTAAGTAAGCGAGTATGCCGAGCTATTACTGACCTTTATTAACTAAAGAGCTTATTACATTACGGTGTCGGCAGGGCACGATTTGTATAGACGTCTCACTCATGATGGAACGACTAGAAAGAGACAGTGAGTCAGACAAGGCCCTGCCGACAGCGTAGTCTAATAGACCCATAAGAAATAATAGTAGATTGTAAAGTGCATAAAACGCACCATTTTACCCGAGACGTATATTATCCGAGAGGTGGATAGTCAAGTGGAGGTTAAAATGGGTTTTATATACGTGTTATACATTCTGCTTTTCACTTCGATTGCAAGGAAATTAAAAAGCAATATTTCAAAAACAATTGCAAAATGCAACGCAAAGAAAAAATGAGGACTTCCAGCCAATATAATTTTTATTATACTCGGCAGTGGCACCTAGCATAGGTGTGTGTAGCTGTTTACCTGACAATCTTTGTCAGTCAAGAGTCTGAGATTTAGACGAAGATTTTACTTTATGCACGAGTGCATAAATGTGACTTTATGCAGCCTATACCCAAGATAAAGATGAACTTTACGAGCATGAGAAGTGAAAAAGTAATTTTACCACTGACAACGCGTTGCGCGGTACACACGGCTCAACTGACTTTTATTATCGAATTGAAATGTCGTGCGTGATAGATATTTTATTTCAAAACATGGTGGTACTAACAACTCTATTTGAGTTGATCCATGTTCTCAAATGAATATTGCTTTATCTTATAAATTCCACTTAAGGACGTACGAAGCACGTAGCAAAATAGGAGCGTAGCATGAAGAGCACACATCACATCAGCCATGTTTCGCTTAAAAGTAGAATGAGGGGGCGGTTCATAAATTTAAAATCTCATAATTACTGCGAGTGTTCTATCTCTACCGTCGTCGGTAAGACGCGTAATTACTAACCCCATGTCGCGCCAGCCGGGGGGTGGCGGCGGAGGCGGGGCGGGGCGGCCGAATGCGTCACGTATTACAGCGCGTGTGTCGCGCGCGACACGACACGCGACGCGACATGACGCGAGGTGGCGCGACATAGCGGAGTAATTAAAAACAGAACCCCGACGCTATCAGCGGAGCTTGCGATCAGATTCAACATTATTTTTAATAATCTACCAGGACATCGTGAGTGAAGTTTGTACGGCAAGTGGTATTTTTAATTATTTTAATTATTTTTCAATGTATGTGCCTGTATGTAAATGTTTATGTTAAGTTTATGTTTACTTTATTTTTATTTTATTACATCAACAAAAAATAATTCATTTACTCACATTTCAATTGTAGGTTTGTATTTATTTGTAATAATATGTTTATTTAAAAATTTGAACCATTGTATTATAACGAGAAATAAATGGCTTTTTTATTATTTTTATTTTATTTATTTATTTGTACCTACCCGTAAATCTGAAGCTGTTCCTATTCCCACACAAAAATGGATATTGAAAAAAAACACGACAAACAGGATTTTGCATAAGTCTTACAAATACGACCGTACAGAGGGAATTACCGACCGTATTATTTGAGGGGAAAAAATACTTAATTACATATTACATAGTGTTTACATTGATGCGAGGATACCTGAATTTGATAAATGAATCTTATTATAAGTTATAGGAACTCACAGACGCGTACGTACACCCACGCACACAAATTCACACATAAACCTCACGCACACACCCTCACACACTCTATAACACCCCCACCACAAGCGTGCCACAAGCATACTTACAAACCCATCAAACAATTTTATACATATTTTTCTTTAATATTTTTTTTTATTGTCAATATTGTATATAAATGTAAAATCAATGCTATTATTGTCTTTAAATCCCGATCGTAATTTTCTAATGGATTTGTTTTGTAACTGGCATTACCTGTTTATATAAAAATTTTTTCTTATTGTGTCTACTACATGCTGTGAAACACCAACAATTTATAAATAAATAAATAAATAAATTAGAATTAAGATAATAAAAAAGTTTAATGACTTAAAAAACCGGCGAAGTGCGAGTCGGAATCGCACACGAAGGGTTCCGTACCATTATCTATAAAAAACTTTTGTTGTATGTGAGCCCCCTTAAATATTAATTTAATTTTAATTTCATTATTTATTTTTTAAGTTAATAATAGACTCAATATAATGTGAATATTTTAAGCATCTACCTGCTACCATTATCAATATCGAGCAAAAATGAGCAAAAACATCACGTTTGTTGTATGGGAGCCCGCCTTAATATTGAGCTTCTTTTGTTTTTAGTACCTACCTGTTGTTATCGCGGCCACAAAAATACATCATTTGTGAAAATTTCAACTATTTAGCTACCACCGTTCATGAGATACAGCCTGGTTACAGAAGTACGGACAGACGGACGGACGGACGGACGGACTGACGGACGGACAGCGAAGTCTCACTAATGGGGTCCTGTTTGGCACCCTTCGGGTACAGAACCCTAATTAAAATCTAGATCTTTAACTTTTATTATTTTTAAGTAAGTAGTATCTATTAGCTCTTAACGATTATTGATGCTTATCTCTAACAAGAGACCTCGTCTTAAAATCAAAGTTCGTTTGATAAATAATCAACGAAGAATATGAAGAATGCACGAAAGGTCTCGAGCTCGACCCGTTTTAGGTCGAGCTGCAGTAATTACTCGAGAACAAATCTGCAGCCGCGTCGTCGTCGCCGACTGTCGACGTAATCTCGCAAATTACGAGCACTCGTTAAGGCTCCTCACTTTATACCAACATAGTGATGCTATGTACAACTTGCTCTCTTACAAGAAGAGTGAGTGTGGCGTGATTCATGGGAAGCTGTTATGTTGGTGCCTGTGATGAGGCTGACTCGACTGGTCTCTGTCCGCGCCGCGCCGAGCCCCTGTAGGCTTCGTAGGTAAACCTGACGTCCGTCTTCCGTAACTCGCACGTAATTGAATCGCGTTTAGTTACGTCTCCGTAACGCGCTCTAGCCCGGCACTTCACAACAACTTATTCTGAAGATTTTAGTTTCTTCTCAGAAAGCTAACAAGATAACTCTACTTTGTGTAACAAAATTTTCTTTGGCATACTTTTTGTAACTTTATTCTCTTGGAAAGTATAACTTTCTTTGAAAATAAATTGTCGCTTTCAGTTAGGTATACCTGAATACATAATAGGGTTCATGAGTCGCGACAATTTGCGTGTTATATCACGTCTTGAGGTTTAGTACACTTGTAATCAATACATCATTATTGTTCGTTCTTACGTGGCAAACGTCTGGCAGTCAAATTATGCTTTATACATGCATGCAACATATCAAAATTATCCGGTCATCTGAATCCCTTGCCCCTCCTCTACTAACACATGCATACTCGTACAAACACTAGTCATACGTTGTACGGTTCTGGAGAATGCTTTGATGTATTTTCCTTGTCTTTCCTTTGACCGAAAACTTAGGTAATGCAGAGTTTTGGTAACGCGAGACCGCCCGCTGGCGTCCTGGACGCTCGAGTGTGCTCTACAGAATAGAGAGCTGTTTGTTTAAGTATGTGTATGTGAGTATATTCTGTAGCTTAGTACAAAGTGAATATCGTCTTTCAATCAAGGCAAGCGATCATTCTGTGACTCTGTGTCGAGACGAGACTTTAAAATGACAAGACGATGTAAAAAGGCTGGTAATAATTATTATATTCGTTCGCAAGTATATCATAGACCCTACCAGGTCAAAAAAGAAAAAAAAATTGCATGCTCTCTCTTGTAGAATTACATATATCCATGTCTGGAACCTTATGCGGCGGCGGGTCACATGGAAGTACTAACTGACTAAAGTAAACTGTAGAACAAGGGTCGTCGCCCAGCCGCCGCCAGCCTCCAGCCTCCTGACTCCTCTCACTTGTCCTCAACAAACAGTGTCGATGACGTGTACTTGCTTGTCATGTCGTCGCATATCGCACGTCATTGTATTATCTCGTAGTGTGGATAATGCTTCTTGCACATTTATCTACATACTGGTTATATTATAATTTATATAATATGTAAGTTAAGTAAGGTAATAATTAATGTAAATATTGTAATGTAATATACTCTCGATGAGGGTCCCTCATGGTATCATCAAGATTCGTCTTGTAGGATATTATTTAATTTGCATATTTTTAAGTGCGTCAATGAATTAATATATTTGACATGTAACATACTGTTGTAAAAATATGCTTCTGCGATCTTCATGATCAGAGAGCTAGTGTCCATATTTCCACAGAATGGTTAGATTCATCGTTTTACAAAACCCCGAGTAAACAGCGCAAGGATTTAATTCAGTAGATAGAGCAGCCGTGAGATTACGGACGGGACGGGTACCCGAGCTACGTACCAGGGTGTACGAACCCGGGCTGGGGTCACGGAGGAGCCGAGCCAGGCGAGTATTACACCTGATGAATACTCTGGTAAAGAGATCCCAAAGATCGTACATACACTAACTTATTGTATCATTTTTTATGCTATGAGCAAAAGTTTAATTTTCTTCTTCTTTGCAGGTCTGAAACCGACTACGAATCATTGAGATAATTAATTAATCGCAAAGTTATTGGATGTTCCGTGTTTAAATCTAAGGCGACACGTTTAGTTTAACCACGAGTCACGAATTTTATCGCTAGGTACTTAGTAGTAGCAGTCGTAAAAGGCCTCCATCAAAATACACGTAACTTAATATACAGGGTGACATTTAATTAGCTGATCATATTTTGGGGAATGATAGAAGGTACCCATCATTATGAACAACTTTCCCCAAGAAACATAATTATAGTCGCAAATGAAAAAAAACCGTCCCCCAGTACACTGCCCCGATCAGCTGATTTCAAATTACTATGGGAGAGCCAATTTTTTTTTAGTTTGTGACCTTAATTGTTTCTTGTGGAAAGTTCTTCATAATGATGGGTACTATCATTCCCCAAAATACGGTCCGCTAATTAAAGAATATAGAGTATGGCTCAATCTTACTCTTATCCTGGTGAAGGCTTGTGCTCCTCCTTGGGGACGACATGAATAGGCCACATTCACATTTTGTTTTATATTTATTTTTCCATTCTGAGTATTAATTGACGTCATTGTACGTGAAGCAAGTACATAATGTAATGTAGAATACCTACATACATCGCATGCATACAGTATCTCCATACATACATCGCGTGGTATCAATTAGCGCCGCGGCGGGATTAGCGCGTCGCGGTGTGTCAGATAAACATGCCGTGCTGATTGTCTATTAATAACATTAACTGTTCGTTTACATTACTGTGATGTGAGCAGTTGCAGCTTTATTCCGCTACCATATCTGTGATTGATTTCCATTAGCACTATAAGTGTTAAAATATTCTAGGACCTAGCATTACAAAGTTTATTGAATGGCACACTTAAAATCTCCTTTCAATTCCAACTCATTGAGAAAGTTCAGAGTTCTCTACAACCTTCTACTATCGTAACTCCGGACATAAGCGGTCTATTTGTAGAGACAGAACGTAAACAGAACAGCTACCTAAGTATTAATTACATAAAATCAAACCCTAAAATTGATGATGGCCCTATTGCATATTTAATTAACAAACTATTATTAATAATAATCGGTTGAAAGAGTCTGTTATTCAATTGTACATCCGTTCTCTAATTAATACGGTCCCTTCTTCCCGACGACGAGCCAGTCCGGAGTCGCTGACAACCTCCTCCGACCGCCGACACGGAACTTATAACAAGACAAACAAAAACTATTCCTTCCAACTAACTCCCGCTTCTTGTCGCACAGGCACATAGCCTAACTCGCACTAGCCTCGCCTCATACTCTGCTAGTTAAAAATGCAGGTGATACAGCACAGTTATGAAAAGTATCTTATGAGCAATTCGGATGATCTAGCTCATTGTGATTTTAACCGACTGAACTTAAAAGAGCAAGAAGTCAGACTTTCACTCACCTAGGAACATGAAGCGCTCAATCCGTTATTTTATGTGATCACTGGAAAATTATTATAAATATGTAACACTTTGTTCTTGCGGACAGGTAAGCAACCGTTAATATTAACAAACAAAACAAGAGATCTGTTTGTTTGAACTTGACTCGGATGCCGCTCTAATTTAATTTCGGAACGAGAGGGGTCGTCGCCCCACCCCCCCCCCCCCCCCCTCCTGTCTTCTCAATATCTTTATTGCGCTAATTGTGAATCGTGAGGTAAACATGCAGAGGTAAAAAATAATAGCCGTAACTTATACATAGTCGGGCCATAAGTTCTGTCACATGGGTAAAATTTCGAATTTAGAATAGAGGCCACAAAAAAAGTTATGGGAATTCGAAATTTGAATATTTCAAGAAAATAAAAATACAGGTTTTCTGGAATATTCTTCATTTTCCAATATGGAGTGGACGCGCAAAGAAGACAGAGTCGCAATAATTGCATTGCATCGTTGCGGCCACGCACCAACAGTGATTTTTAAACTGCTGAAAAATTTGAAAATTCCACTGAGATTCATTTATCGTACTATCAAACGATTCAGGGAAGATTCAAGTTTAGATGATAAACAAAGAAGCGGTCGACCTCGTACTGTTCGGACTCCAGCGGTCATCAAAGCAG
>OY735268.1:10948153-11140182 GCA_963457715.1 Argyresthia albistria | reverse complement strand
AAACACTTTCAAGGCTGATAAATACGCTGATGATGTGGCTGAAAGATCGTGTTCCCAAGACAATTTAAAACTATAAAAAGCTGCTCGTGTGTAAGCGTAGTCCTCAGTAAACCTCAGGCGTAGTCAACGTTTTGTTCGTTGTGTTGTTCTAACTGAACGGACGTCTGTCTGCAGATCAACGGCCGCTCCGTGGAGGGTCTGAAGAGCGTGTCCGAGGCGATGATGCTGCTCAACGAGTGTGACGTCACGCTGACCGTGCTGCGGCCGCTGTACGCACAAGAGAACACAAGGTGATTTGTTGGGGCTTATTTATTTATTTTATTTATTTGTTTATTAATTCCTTCATATTTATACATACAGACATTCATCAGATCATTCATTCATTAGTTCATGCATTAATTTATTCTTCAGATTATTCATTCATTAATTCATGCATTCATTCATCAGATTCATAATTAATTCATTAGTTCATGCATTCATTCATTCATTCATTCAGTCATCAGATCATTCATTTATTGGTCCATGCATTCATTCATTAGATCATTCATTCATTCATACATTCATTCATTAGATATTTTTCTTTAGAATTCTTCTTTAGAATCTTTTATTCATTAATGAATTAATTCAGTCCATTCCTTCATTCAGTTCAGTTCAGTTAATATTCTTTATTGCGCAGAAACTTAAAAAATACATTTACAAGAAATATTATACGCAAAGGCGAGCTTATCGTTCATTTTTCATTCCTTCATTAATTAGGTAATTAATTGATTCATTCATTCCTTCATTCTTTCATTTATTCATTCATTAATTCATTTATTCATTCATTAATTCATTTATTTATTTATTGGAAGCTAACCAACAGCAATACAGTCACAATGAGGCTTTATTCGATTTATTGCTTTACAGTTGTGTGGAATGCCTCTATTTTTTCCTGTCACAGCAATTTTTGCTTTGTCTGCTCTCCATTGGTTTCTCAAACAAATCGTAATTTGTAAACACAAATAATTCTTTCACATACACTCCTAAGCGATTCGATAGCTTTAGTAGACATTTAGATTTCTTCATGCAAACAATACAAATATCTTAAGAGACCGGTGACCGCGTGAATTTCCCATACAAACGTAATACAAAAATAATTCGAATTTGAGAACTAGTTCAAAGCATTTAGACTGTTCATCGGATTAATACAGTGTTTACGCAGGTTCCTGGTCGCATACCAAGGTTCTTATTCAAGTTATTTAAAAATATTTTGAAATTGGTTGAAGAGGAACCCTGGTATACAGACTAGGAACCTGCGTAAACAGTGTATAAATCCGATTAACAGTCTAAATACGTTAAACTATTTCTCATTCAAATCATTTTTGTATTACGTTTGTATGGGAAATTCACGCGGTCACCGGTCTCTTAAGAAATTGTATCAGTGTGAGTGTATCGATGATGATACAAGTTTATTTAAAATCATATTACCGTGAAGGAAAGTATTGTGAGGAGTTATTTATATTAAAAGAGTCTCTTGTACAATGGATTTATAGGTAAGTTATACCTTTCGTTTGTTGAATCTCCGTCTCCTACACAACATGGTTTGCTGGAAGAAATCTCTTATTAGAGATAAGCTCGCCTTTGTACATATTTTTTTCTATGTTAAGCTATTTTTACTGTCATGTGAGTACAATAAAGAAATTACGAAATTACGAATCTTACTAAAGTTGGGTTCGTAATTCAAATGATTTTGAGTGCGTTCGTAAAAAAACATTAGTTGATCTTGTAGCGGCAACAAAAATGCACATTCCGTGAAAATTACAACTGTACTATTACGGTTCAAGAGACACACCCCACTGAAGGACAGACGGACGGAAGGACAGCGAAGGCTAAGTAATAGGGCCCAGTTTGGAACCCTATAAATGAACCTAAGCTCACACACAGCATGTCTCTTCACCAGTCTCTCCCCGACCCGCGATGGCTGCAAGAGTATGTATTCGCATCACGCCGGCAAAATGGTCAATAGCTGCTCGCAGACCGACGAGCCGAAGGTAAGTTGTGTCAACTTGGATACACCACGTATGCATCTGCCACTTCATCAATGACTTCTATGAACAATGTGTAAGGTTGATTTCATCTGAACTCGAACACTTTTTCACGCTGTCAAATATTCCTTGTTTGAGGCTCTGAAACTAATGGCAGGCAGCTCTTGCTCCATTACTCTGCATTATATTTATTGTATTTTATTCAGCAGGTGCTGATAGAGCATCCAGTGCCGGACTTCGACCGGCGATACGTGTACCACGTGGCCGCCGGCAGTCAGGGCAAGATACACCAGGAGAGAGGTATAACTAACGCTTGCTTCTCACTCAGGAGATGCAGCTTCGAATCCGCGTGCTGACTGACCCCTTGGTCAGAGAGCCATAGGGCTATGGGCTAAATATTCTATTCTCTCTTAAAGTACCTGCACGTGGCCCACATGTGCGGGGCCTTTGTGCATGTCCCCTTCTCCCACTCCCTTATTTCAGCCAACCCAACTCCTGCACAAGCTGGAGTCGGAGGCCTGGGTGTGTTCAAGGAGCGATGATGCTTCTCCCAGAGTCGCCAAGGACATGCCAGCAACATGTGCTCGATTGTCTCCTCCACTTCCATGCAACCCCTGCATAGGGGGCTCTCGGTTGCACCTGTAATTGTCAAGTGTTTGTTTAGTGTACAATTGCCTGTTATAAGGCCTGTTAGTATTTTTATTTTGCTGCGTGGCAGCCTTATTAAGTAGTTAGTAAACCAATGGTTATACTTGTTTATAAATAGTTTTGTGTTTTTACAGTCTTCTCTGCTGGACCACAATTTGTTCTGTTGCACTAGTGTGGCTGATTTAAACCGGTTTCTATGGGCTAATATAATTTATCTTAAGTATACGTTAAACGGGCGCTCTAACGGTGGTAGAAAACATCGTGAGGAAACCTTGATTACGTAATCACAAACTCTTTTGCTATTGTGTTGTTACACACTATATAAATATAACCTAGTACTGTCCCCACACAATCTTATCACCGCGACGCGTATCGACGCGCAACGATATCGATAGCAATAGCGATAGCGCGGCGATACGGATAGCGTTGCGATAACGGCAGTGTGTCGTCGGCTTGCAGGCACGTGGGACATGATCCGCGGGAAGATTGAGGCCGTGACCGGGAGGAGCAAGTTGAAGGATAAACAGAATAAGGTATGGATAACAAATTATACTTTTATTATTAATGCTTTGTGCTGTCCCGGTTCTTATTATTGTTATTATTATTATTATTTTGTATCTGAGTTTAATCTGAGGAGCTGAGGGACTACAACAATATATTTCATACTTATTTATATAAGTATGCACTAGTTTATGTAGTCTATTGATTTGTGAGTAATAATTATATGTATTGTACACATGGGTCTACTCCTACTCAGCAATCCACCTGTCTCATCCCTATTTGGTTTGCTGGAAGAGATCACTTATTAGAGATAAGCTCGCCTTTGTACACGTTTTCTGTGTTTTTTATTGTCCTATAAATTATGTAACTGTTTGTGTGCAATAAATAAATTATGAAATTATGAATGAGCGAGATGTGTGGAAGAGGGAAAGAGAGAGGTGTGTTTGCCCACTGCTGGTAGGCATTTACGATCAATGATACTTATTGACCGAGCGAGCGAAGCGAGCGAAGCGTCTCCGTTTCAGGTTTGGGCAAAAATGCTTTCGTATGTCTGTCCGGTTGTTCTCCTCTACAGGTCGCATTTATGAACCGATTCTCGTGAAATTTTGTGAGCAGGTTGGAAAAATAAATAGAATTTTTTACTCGAGCCAGTTTTTAGGTTTTTTTCAAAATGGCGGAGTTATGGGGTTTGAAAATGTAAAAAAAACCGATATTGCCCAATTGGCTTGACGGTGTCGTTAGATTTGTGGAGATCGTGAGAGTGACACAGACCATATTATTTTAGTGAAAAGTCAATAGATTGTATTTCAAATCGCAAAATGTAGTTTACAAAGTTATTGGTGCGGCTACTTTCATACTGTATGTACGTAACCAGGTACATTCATAAGTTTGTATGTGTTATTGAAAGAAAATTATTGTGTGTTAGCAGTTCAGCTTTCCCACCGACATACTCGCGAGGTCTACAGCTCACAGAGCCACTAGTTTTAGTAGTATTTGAGATTCGCACACATTTTGACAATAAGAACCTACCCGGTAATACTTATCCCAGCCACTGCGCATTTATTAAATGGTTTGCATTCGGACCTCGAGACCATAATCGGAGGTCTAATTGATTTTATTTATTTATTTGTTGTTATTGGAAGCGCTTGACGCATATTTTAGATTAATGTCCCGCTCCATTCACAGAATCGATAGTAGAGATAAGATTAGAGAAAATGGGTGTTTGTCTGTTTTTGCATTTACTAGTCCATTTCATCTAATTTTACTTGTTAAATGTTAAGTTACAATCATCATCAACACTGTTGTATATTTTCCCAAGGGATCCACTATTAATCTCTAGACACTAAAATTCTTCTGTTTCTTAATTTAAGTATTAACTTGTAAGTAATAACTTCGAAGCAAACAAACGATTTTTAGGGTTCCGTACCCGAAGGGTGCCAAACGGGACCCTATTACTGAGACTTCGCTGTCTGTGTCCGTCTGTCTCTCACCAGGCTGTATCTCCTGAACCGTGGTAGCTAGAGAGTTGAAATTTTCACAGAGGATGTATTTCTGTTGCCGCTATAACAACCAATACTAAAAATCAAAAGAAATTTAATATTAAGGGGGCTCCCATACAACAAACGTGATTATTTTGCTCATTTTTGCTCGATATTGATAATGGTAGCAGGTAGACGCTTAAAATGTTCACAATATATTGAGTATATTATTTACTTAAAAAATAAATAATTAAATTAAAATTAAATTAATATTTAGGGGGGGCTCCCATACAAAATGTTTTTTTTTTTTTGCGGTTTTTTATAGATAATGGTACGGAACCCTTCGTGCGCGAGTCCGACTCGCACTTGGCCGGTTATTACTTTTACTTTACTTACATTATTTTCTTATGGGATACTCACCCGTTTGCACTAAACGCGACTTAGGCTTGTCCTAGTTAAGATGAACTTAAGCCTAAGAACAGCCTAGCAAAAAAATTTGATTGCACTAACAGATTTATCTTAGTTATGTCGTAGCTTAGGCATGGCCTAGCTAAGAGAATGATTGAATGAATGTAAATATTGATTGTTTATGGTTTTATAAACCGACTAAGTAATGTAGACCATAAAATATATTTTGGCTCTTTCTTTATAGTGATTCAGTCGTGAGTTAGAAGGAGATGTAAGATAAGGCCTTGGTATATTTTGTTTGCTAACGTAAATACACCGAAAGATGTCAATTGTCAAGTAACAAGCCGAGATTTGAATTCGAAACGTTTTTATTACCTACTTTTTGGTTGTGAATTGCGATCGTTCGTTAATAATATGGAAAATAAGTTGAAACGAAAAAGAACTTTACGGCGGAGAGAAATTGAGGTTTGTGCGATTGTTGTGCGAAGAAGGCCAGTGCATAATTTCAAAGGTTACAGCCCACGATGCTACGACCAACAAAGAAAAGGAACAGAAATGGGCGAAAATCACCCGGATACACAATTCAAGTGGCCAAATCTTCAGCAATTTGGTCTAATATCCACAATACTGTACTTTTGCACACCCTGTACCGCTTGAAGAAGTCGATTTCATCGAAATTTTGGAACCAGTCTGGTCGTTGTCTTTGTATGGGAGTTCTCGCGTGTCGCTCATTATGAAAATCGACTTCTTCTATGAATTCCAGGAAATTAAATAAATCCTCTGCCATGGTGATTTGTGTTTATTTTATCCATTGAGATAATAAAAGTCAATGATTTTATCCAACAAGTCAGTCAAAGCAAAAGTCAAAACACATTTTTAGGGTTCCGATCCTTAAAAGGAAAAAAGGAACCCTTATAGGATCACTTTGTTGTCCGTCCGTCTGTCTGTCTGTCTGTCTGTCTGTCTGTCTGTCCGTCCGTTTGTCACGACCCCTTTTCTCAGGAACGCGTGGAGGTATAATGGTGAAATTAATATCGATTACTCAGGTCTATGGTCCCTTGGAGCTGTGAAAAAATTAAACTTCTAGGTCCACGCAATCAAAACATACCGCGATATTATGTCATAATTTTGCTGGATTTGTATGAAATCGCGTGGAACTCGCAAGGGAATCAAAACCTATAGGGTACTTCCGGTTGGTTTAAGGTCATGAAATTTGGAATGTAGGAAGGTCTTATAGCACAAGTTAAGGAAGAAATCCGAAAACTGTAAATTTCTGTCTGTCTGTCTGTCTGTCTGTCTCACCGTCTGTTAAGACTTTTTCTCAGAAACGCATGGAGGTATTAAGTTGAAATTAATATCGATTACTTAAGTCTGTGAACTCTTAAAGTTGTGAAAAAATCAAACTTAAAGGTCAACGCAATCAAAAGATACCGCATATGTCTCAATTTTGCTGAAATTGCTGATATTCGCAAGGGAATCAAAACCTAGAGGGTACTTTACGTTGACCTAGAATCATGAAATTTGGCACGAAGCAAGGTCTTATAGCACAAATAAAGGGAAAAATCTGAAAACTGCAAATTTCTGTCTTTCTAAAAAATATTCAATTTCGTTTACATGGATGACATCACACTTAGTTTTTTATGTGGAAACCTAATTACACGTGTTACGCTCTCCAAGTGTGATCGGAACCCTTGGTGCGCGAGTCCTACTCGCACTTGGCCGGTTATTTTGACAGCAAATGATCCACAGATTACAAAAAAACACAACCAAAGTATTGCCACAGAATAACTAATAGTATTGCCTACACTAGGCGCGTCCTAATCGGGTTCATAAAGTTAGGATTCTCCTAAGTAGACTTAGGAAAGGCTTAGGGTTAGTGCAATGAATTTTTTTGCTAGGACCAGCCTAAACAAGTTAGGAAAGAACTTAGGCGACTCTTATGTTTAGTGCAAATGGGTGATCGTGTCAATGTCATATCTCGTAATGTCCCACCACGATTCAGTAGTAACAACAGGATTGACAAACACCCCATGATAATATGGAAGTAGTAATGCTTCAGCTAATTACTTTTTTATTGCAGATACCCGAGACAGATGCTATAGCCGAACTGGATTCAGTTATAGACAGCTATCACGGGAAAAGCAGTAAGTGTTACTCTATCTAAATACTATCTCTTATCAAATTGAAATGAATAAGAAATAACCGATTATTCTTGTGTTTTTAGGCAAAGACACCAGCACAGTCCTAAAGCGGTCGCGCAGAAAGAACAAAGACTCACAGAAAGACTCCAAAAATGGCGGCACATGGCCCAAGGCCCGCGCCAACTTCATCCTCGAAGAGAACCCAACAGGGACCATAGTGCAACCACGCTCTAGGAAGGAGCGGCCGGCCCTGTCCATCCTGCTCAGCCCCCCGACCAAGCTGCAGCCAGAACCACAGCGGTCCAACAACAATCGCAATTCGAATCCAATACCGCTCGGACACCAACCGCTGACCCAAGCGACAACCCCAGCAAGACACTCAGTCTACAAATCCATAGAATCGTCGCCAGCGAACGCTCATTTCCCTAAATCGGCGCCGCTGTCCATACACAACCCTTTCGCGCCTCCGCCCCCGTACGCGATTAACTACGACAAGATAAGGACGTTGGAAAAGGACAAGATGAATGATTACTCCGAACACGACATGACGCCGAATAGACTCAGCTTGGCGCTGAACCCGTCAGACGACTCGCTAGACTACCAACCCGTCACCAGGAACAGGAATAAAAGTCCGCACTCGCTAGACTTTATAGTGAACAAAGGCCCGAGCTCTCTCGACTTTGTCTCGAGGAAGTCGCCGTCTTCCCTAGAACATTCTAACAAGAATCACTCAGGGAAAGACATTTTGGACCAGTACTACACGTCAAAGAAGTCGTCGTCGCCTAAAACGGTGAACAAATACCCGTCGGATAGTGACAGTTTCGGGCCGGATAGCCTGAACAGCAATATCAATTTGGGGATGACGGGAACGCTGCCCTCCCAATCGAGACTCCAATCACAGTATTACCGAGGACCGTTCACCAACTCTAACCCACATTCGAGCAGATACAACCCTGCCAGCCCTACCAACATACCCCAGAGCCAATCAGGAGAGAGTATCGGAACGAGCTATGAAATGCCTTCATTCACATCACATTCTCATAACATGTCGGATCTTCAGCCGGTGCCCAGAAGCGCCCGCGCGATCGGCGATTATCACCACACATACGAAGGCGGCACCTTCCCAAGAAAGAAGGAAAACCAGCGATTTCGTATCCCCTCCAACCCTAGTGTTACCTCAAAAAACTCCGCAGGAAAACTCAGTACCGGCTCCATTGAAAGAACTTCCGAGCGAAACTCTCCGATGCCGAAATTCGATGTCGAAGTGCTGAGTCCGGGACGGGGATCCAAACAGCTCGCTCACAAAGCTACTAGAAACTCCATGCCAGAATACTGCGGTATAGGCTGCTATCCAAACAAGCTATTACCCGGTGAACTAAGAAGGGTGCATATCGAGAAAAGTCAGCAGCCTCTAGGCATTCAGATCTCCTGCCCTCCTGGAAGTGGGGGCGTCTTTGTTTCTACAGTCACCGACAACTCTCTGGCCAGCCAAGTCGGGTTACAAATCGGCGATCAACTTCTAGAAGTCTGTGGAATAAACATGCGCTCAGCGACATACACCTTAGCCGCTAATGTGCTCAGACAACTGGGCAATTCCATCACCATGCTAGTGCAATACAATCCTGAGAAATACAAGTACGAGTTAGAAGGTTCTGGAAGCTCTTCTCCAAGAGATAGCTCCCACGACGAAGAGGTTTCCCTATCCGGATCACCGACACCCAGGAACTCTCCAGGCCCCCAACAGTCATTACGAATGGAGGCGACAAACACAGAAGTGTCAACCCTACGACAATCACAATGGAACAAAGAACTACCCCGGTTTCTGTTGATAGAAATGCGGAATTGCTCCGATCTGGGTATCAGTCTTGTGGGAGGCAATGCAGTGGGGATATTCGTGCATAGCGTGCAGATAGATTCGCCGGCCTACATCGCGGGGTTGAGGACCGGCGATCAGATCTTGGAGTATAATAACGTGGATCTGAGGCATGCGACGGCTGAGCAGGCGGCGTTGGAGTTGGCTAAGCCGGCGGATAAGGTGAGTGACGATTTTTTTATCTGTGTTCGGCTCCAATTAGGCCCTGTTTCAATTGTTCTCGATAAACCCTATTGAACAGATAAATCTGACATTTTGTATGTAAAATGTCAGATTTATCTGTTCAATAGGGTTTATGGAGAACAATTTAAAAAGGGCCTTAGTATAACGGATAGCTATTCTACCTAGTTAGAGGCCACGGGTGATATGCTATATCATTATTATTACTATCACCATCATATCAGCACATTTAAACGCACACCTGTGTTGTGTATAGGCCACTTGCCGTTCCATTCGGCTCCTCTTCTTCTTGATATATGTTTCCGCCCATTATTACATTTCAAAAGACGATGATGAAACACATCGCGAAGAAACCTACAATAGACTTATTAGAATAGTCAAAATAGATACTTTTTATGAACTAATAAAACTGAACTTTTGTTCCTCAGTTCTATGAAATAACGACAGAGTGACGCATGTAAAAGTGCCATCAAATTCTGTCTTTTTTGCATAAAATTGACTTTATAAAATATATCTGCTGGAAATATACAATTCTGAGAATGTCAAACCGTTTTGTCCATAATGCTTCAACTTCAGACTTGTTCCTAGATTTATTGGATTACCTTGGCCACAAGCCTATTACCGCGAATGGTGCGCTGGCCTAGCCTCACGCAAAATGTAGTGGCGATGGGCTAGCTAGCTCCCTGCCACACAAAATCACTGATTCACTGCGTAAACGTGGACGCAAATATGCCTCTGCCACCCGATATGAAACCACACGTGATGCTATTTAGTACGTATTTACAAGACAATACATTCAACAGGTGTCAGTGTTAGTCCGTCACGACCTACAACAGTACCACGATATGAAAGACAAGCCAGGGGATGCGTTCTACATACGAGCGGGGTTCGACCGCTGCGCGAAGTTACCGCTCGAGCCGTACTCACTGCTGTTTAACAAGGACGAGGTGAGTGCCAGCGACGTTTGTAGCGCGCAGTGTATGACGACTCAGAAAACTTCATACTTTGGTTTGGACACTAGACTGACTCTCTACGGACCCTGCAGAGGCGCAGTAAAGGACCTTGCAGTGGGACGCTAGTAGGCTACCTATCATGCCCATTCTGTAGCTCGACACAACTATCTCTGAAGGTCTACCATCCTTTAAGGGCGGGCCCTAGGCAATCAGAACTTAGAATTTCATCCTTAACTTATTTTTATAGCAAAATAAATAAATAAATGTTAAAGCCAAGCTAAGCAAGTCTAACTGAGGAACATGCTGTGCCATTTTTATAATGATTAGATAAATAACAAGAACACAAATTCAGATGCGGTGCGAAATTGTAAAATAAATGCTACAGCTAAGATGGTGGCACTGTGCGTTGGCAGCTGTCATGTGATCATCGTTGACACCTGTAATGTCACTTTTAGGTGCTGTTCGTAGACAACACGCTGTTCAACGGCGCGCCGGGGCTGTGGCGCGCGTGGCAGCTCGACGCGCAGGGCAACAAGCAACAGTGGGGCACCATTCCCAGCAAGTTCAAGTGAGTGATGTATACTCCCGTCCCGCGCTTGCCTGTCGGTCTTAAGCCACGTGTTCACTAGGAGACAAATTATCAGGAACATGTCAAGGAACACTGTATCTACGTCACAGAAGAGATAATAGTACTACGTACAGAACGGCCACTCCCTTCCCCGCGCGGATTCAGATACCGCACCTCACCCCGGAGTCGGGGAGCCTCTTCGGGAGACACTTTGTATAGAAGCTGAACGCACACATTCACAAGCGAACGAGTTTGCGCACACATTTGCACGTGTACAAATGTCATTAGGCTATGTAGTAGTAATAGGTGATTATTTTACGAGCGTTCTATGGAGTGTCCGAGGTGTGTCTACGTGTCGCCGCGACTTCGCGCTCTGTTCCACGACGTCGCACGCGACATTGCAGCGACATCTACGTGTCGCAGAGCAACAGAAATGAAAAAATGAAATGAAGAAATGCGCATTTAAACCCATTGAACATATTTTGATAAAACATGGCTAAGAACCATTTGCAGGGAAATCTACCACCCCGTTTGCAGAAACCGTATTAAAATCCGTCCATTTGATTGCTACAGAGTGTCTCAAACAGACACACACAGACGATTTAAACTTATAATAACACTCATATTTTTCGTCGTCGTTAACAACTGGTTACTGTGACTGCTGCACCTTTCTATTCTTTCTGTTACTTACATTTTTAACCGACTTAAAAAAAAAAAACATGTTTGTTACATCGAAACTGGTTCTATTGAAGAATCGATTTCAAATTTTTTTCTTGGTTCGAAAGGGAAGCCCAATAGTTTGGTCCAATTTTTTTTTTAAATCAGGAGTCAGTCCAGTGGTTAGGTTTCAACATGAAAAAACTGAAGTTTAATTTGTTTTTAACTAGATGACATTATACATTTAGCGTTTTCGGTCTTTATAGTCATTGTTACGAGATAAATTCTGGCTTTTAGGATCGTGTATTCGTTTATATTATATCCCATCAAAAACATCCTGTAAAAAATACCAAGTCTCGCAGCTCTGTGATTCTACCGTAAAAAGTTGTGAGATCCATGTTATACCAAGTCGGTTAACTGATTTAGTCCCTACTTAAGGGGCCTTCTGTCTTAAGTTAATACGTAAGATATTTTCATATCTATATTCAAATCTTTTACTTTTTAAATAAAAATATCGACTTGGCCATCGCATGCTTAGTTTGTTTAGTCCTTTACAACCAGGGTCTGCTGGAAGAAATCTCTATTTAGAGATAAGCTGACCTTGGTACATGTTATTTCTGTTTTTATGTCCTGTCATGTATCGTGTAATAAATATATACAAATACGTTATCTATCACACAGAACTAAGAGCCAGAAACCTGGTTTTTCATCAAATTCCTTCCGAATGCATAAAGAAGTGAAAGGTACTGGAATTTAATGGACTGAAAATAACTAGAGCATTAGTAATTTTGTTGCACTAGTCTTCCATTTTCTATTGTTGCCGCTTGTTAAAGGTATACATATATTAGTTTTGGAACCAAGTTTTAATCGTGTAGAACGCAATTATACTCTAAACAACCTAATATAATGTAGATATGATTTCGAAGATACATTGTGCCTTCATGCGATGGCCAAGTCGATATTTTTATTTAAAAAGTAAAAGATTTGAATATAGATATGAAAATATCTTACGTATTAACTTAAGACAGAAGGCCCCTTAAGTAGGGACTAAATCAGTTAACCGACTTGGTATAACATGGATCTCACAACTTTTTACGGTAGAATCACAGAGCTGCGAGACTTGGTATTTTTTACAGGATGTTTTTGATGGGATCTCACTTCTTTTTGTAAAGTTCTACTTTTTAAAATTTGGTACCTTTGGTACTTTTACAATAACAATAAAAAACATAGCGTTAATGTAGGGGTCTCCGTGCTCGTCACAAGTATAAACTTGGAACTCTTCCCAATGTGCTACCACATACTCGACTATAGCAAGTCTAATCTCATACGACGACTCAATATTCTCATACATAGAGAATGACAAAGAATGAAACAAACACGACCCATCGCCAGGTATCCGTACAATCCGGTGTGGGCATGGTTGGTCATTCACATACACTATTTCCGAATCCATTGCGACTACTAGTTCTGGCAAATGTGCTAGATGAACAAATCCAAATAGTTAGTAAATATAATAATTAATGCAGATACAAAAATTATCAACAACTAGTTGAAATCGCTGGCGAGCAACTCCGCTACTTAAGCTAGCGACGGTTTCAAACCATAGCGTGAGTTAAAATACAGGCAGCGCCATCTATCGAGCAATTGGATTAATCTGCTACCACTCCCGTCGCATTAGAACGCAATTTGTTCTATTGATTGAATAGTTTTATTATATTTGAAGCATTTTGTCGGGAATGTACATCATACATATATACAGGGTGTAACAAAAAGGGTTTAACTCCCGGATGTATGTGGTTTGGGACATCATTCTGAGCAACTTTTACTATGGGACCAACTTGATTAGAGCAACTTGATTTTTCACTTCCCCATACATTTCGGTCTGGGCGCTCGGCTGATTTATATGGAGAAGTGAAAAATCAAGTTGCTCTGATCAAGTTGGTCCCATAGTAACCACATACATTCGGGAGTTAAACCCTTTTTGTTACACCCTGTATATAAAATTCTCGTGTCACAGTGTTTGTCTTCGTAGTCTGAGAATCGGCTAACATCTATTTTTCATACCCCTAAGTGTTATAATTATTTATATGGCAAAACAGCGTTTGCCGGGTCAGCTAGTAATATATAATTTAAGCATAATGGTAACCAAAGGAAACGAGGGATGTATGCCTGGACCGTGGTAAGTGGTGGTCCCTGGTGGATGTACGTATCCCTCTTCTAGGAAACAGGCGTGATATTATGTATGTATTACATAATATGTTTATAGAATCTTGTTTGTAAAGGCATATTTTCCTAGGGGCATTCAATGATTCATAAACTGCAAATGTAACTTTGTAATCCTATACATTTTATATAAGATTACAAAGTTATTGATGCAGATGGGTTTTCTGGAAAACTATAACATAAGCTTGAAATGTTTAAGTTTTCCCTTGATAAGAATACTAATTACTATTTATATCCCAAATTTGAAGGTTCTATGTCTGCTAGAAGTGCCTGGGAGTTTTGATGATCGGTCAGTCAGTGACAAAATGAGGAAACTTTGACATGTTACAATTCTTAAACTACTGGTTCAAATTGAATAAAAAAATTAATATATCGTGTTGATATAAGGCCTAATTAGTAACAGAAAAATCAGGCTTCTTGTTTTATCCACAACGAAGTTTTAGGGGGGTCGAATATGGCCTGAATTGCTTCGAGAAAAGGATGGTACGGCTGTGCTTGCTCGACTTGGTGGTGCACTGCCGTGCACCCAGATAGTACGTATGGTCTTCACTGTCAGGACTTCAGGTGACAGATTACACGGGTATATAGACGACATTTGTTTACCGAGCGGGGAGGACTAAGTGATAGGACTGATAGATAGGTCATGAAGTCGGTTGTTTTAAGTTTTTGACTCGGTGAATTATAAACTCCATTATCATTCAGAGTGGAAGAGCTCCTCCGCCGCTCGATGGGCTCACTAGAGGGCGACAGTAACAGCACGCAACGCCGCGCCTCCACCACCGCGCGGCGCTCCTTCTTCCGACGCAAGAAGCACCGAGACTCCAAGGAGCTGGCGTCCTTCTCTAACACCGAGCTAGGTAAGCTCGAGACTATTAGATAAGATAAAGATGTTTATATGCACTTTCTACAACTTTTTACTTAAAGATTACAGTGATATCGTTGTACACGGTGTCATCAATATAATTTCGACTTCAAACCCCTAAACTAGGTAATGAACCTGTATCTTAGGGATTTTGGGTCCTCCGGTTGTCAGAATTTATTAACAACAATAACAATGTAGGTAATTAGAAAAAAATTGTAATACAAAATAATGACATACAGAAAACTTATAATAATAGATAGACAATGTACAAAGGCGAGCTTATCTGTAACGTGAGATTTCTTCCAGCAAACCATTGGGAAAGGAAAAGGTAGATAGTTGAGCGGGGGAAGACCTGCGCGTATCTTTTTACCCTTCATTTTGCAAATAAATTTCATATTTGTAGGCTGGTGGAGCGACGGAGCGCTGCTCGGGGATGACATACCGCTGCTTAGCTACCAGAGAGTGGACCGGCTGCATTGTGAGTAGCACACAGTAAACGACACCGTTTTGGTACCGCAAACAAACCTGTTACCGTAATATAGGGACATTTAGAGCGGTCAGCTCATATCCCGGTACATGTGTACTAGAATATGAGCTGACGCAGCTAACACGAGCCCCCGCCGCGGGACTGGCGGGCGTGGAGTTGCTATCGAACCATCATTGGGGAATCATGTAATACATTATTCGCAAGATTCACAATAAAATGGATAAAAGTTAACGGAGCCTTTTATATTCCCTATAGTAAACAGTCTCCTTTTATCTTAGTTTTTTTTTATGGAGAAGTGAAAATAAAAGTTGCTTTGATCGGTTTGGTTTCATAGTGAAAGTTGTTTAGAATTATGTCCCTAACAACCCCCTAAAATATGACTACACCTTTCTGTGTTATGTTATGAGGAGTTAGAAAGGGTCCAATATGGAACCTTGTGGAACGCCGATTTTACACCCCATCCATCAGATTTGAAGCTTTTGAATTCTGTTGCTCAGTATGAACTTAGTATTTCTTTCTTATCTCCGCATACCGATAGTACTGTATTATCCTGACCGACTAAATTTCCCTTCAGACTCGAGCCTGCGTCCGGTGGTGATCCTCAGTCCGATGCGCGAGTGTCTCGTCACGAAGCTGCTGTCCGACTGGCCGGGCGTGTTCCGGCGCGTGTCCACTCAGCAGGCCATCACGGAGCGCGCCGAGCAGGTATGTGCACTGTACTGCACACAGACTCGAGCCTGCACACGGTGGTCGGTGGTGATCCTCAGCGGACACGTTTAAATGGGAGCCTCAAATAGTACGAATAGTATTCTGACCGGGAACTATTAGAATAAACTTGAAGCGTGTTGCGAAGCCGCGCCACTAGTTGCTAGTAAAGTTGTAATAGCAGATTGTTTACCAAGGGAGTAAATAACTATTAAGGGCGAGAGTGTTTTTTGAATCCTGAGCACCGAGCCCGGGACTCATAAGTAGAATCCTGAGGGAGCGAGGGTTTCAAAGTACATCACTCGAACCAAAAATCGTTTTTACTCCTATCTACGAGAAAAGGAGTACTTATGAATACAGTAATAATAACCGCTTAGGAAATTGAAATACACAAAGGAATTCAGATATGGCGCAGTTTTCTAATTCAACTTTTCATTATTTGGTTTGTGTTTAGATGTCAGTCTCTATATAGATTGACACAAACGAATAAAATGTTGGGATAGTTCGTGTGTGCCGATGACTTCGCAAATAAAAAATACTTCAGCACAAACAGTGCGCCACCTTCGCGTACAGTATGGAGTTGGTCAAGCCTTGCACCTCGACCTGCAGAATACTAATGTCCTTTCCCCAGCACATGCACTGTATCCTGGACATCAGCGTGACGACGATAGAGAAGCTGTACAAGCAACAGATCTACCCGATAGTGCTGCTCATCAAGTTCAAGTCGACGAAGCAGATCAAGGAGGTTAAGGTATGAAGAACCTGCATTCGTTTTGTTTTTGCTTCCATTTCTAACGTCCATACAATAAAAATCGGGCAAGAGCGAGTCAGACATTCACACGAAAAAGTATAAAAAACAAGTTTCTTGTATGGGGACACCCTTATTTGTCAAATATTTCTTGTTAACCGACTTCCCAAAGGAGGAGGTTTACAATTCGTCCGTATGTTTTTTTTATGTATGTGCCCCGACAGCGCCTAAACGGGTGGACCGATTTGGATTATTTTTTTGTTTGAAAGGGTTTACCTTCCCATTGGTCCCATTGACACCAGGTCAGGATCTGATGATGGGATCCTGGAGAAATCGAGGGAACTCTTCTAATATTATAGGCAGACCTATAGTGATTTTTGTGTTTTTCATAATAACTCGTGCAAATGCACATGGTAAGCATAATATTGTGATGCGGAACTGCTGATGAAGACCACATATGGCCACCAGATCTGCTCCATACTATGTACAAATACAATGCGTGGCTGACGGGCAGGCAACGCATAGCCTAAACCGGTTGACCTAGAGCCATGAAACTTTGTACAGGGGTTCCTTAGTAGCGTGGGGTAGCACTGATGTGGGATTTGACAAAATTAATTCCCCAAGGGGTGAGGGGGGGGACAAGGGTTTACAGTTTGTATTAAACTCAATGTAATCAAATAGGGTTTGTGGAAGTCGGTTTTTTCTAAAGTTTACTTTTTGTTTCAATTATAATTCATTGTTTTGTTGCTGTAACTGCAACAGATATACACAATCTGTGTAAAATTCGAGCTATTACGGTACGGGCGATAGAACCCGCTGGCGGACAGGCGGACATCGGAGGCTCAGTAAAAGGGTCGCGTTAGCCATTGGCACCCTTCGGGTACGGAACCTTAAAACTGGGCGTGCCTTGCTTGACTATGTAATTTACCAAACAAACATGGCGTCACGCTTTTTCCCATACGGAGTTGCAGAAGCACAATTGCAACTTAGCCGTTTTATTTGGTATTGAAACTCCACAGGACACACGGTTCCCTGCCGACAAGGTGTCTGCGAAGGCTGCCAAAGAGATGTACGAACACGCGCTCAAGTTAGAGAACGAGTTCAGAAACTACATCTCAGGTGAGTTGAGAGCCCGCTTGGAATACTGTCGTAGACTATCGAGTTATTAGCAATCAAGTAGGCTGATTTTATAAATGGAGTTAAATTTATTATAGGTCGTCGTCCACTAACCTATTGTAAGATTACGCGAAACTTTTTGGTAGAGGGCACTTCGTGTTTGTGACTGTCAAATCTGAGGGCTGAGTTGCATTATTGATTGTTTCAAAGGGATCAGAATGCCGAATTTGGCTTGTTAGCGGCCTATTTTGAAGGCCAGCTGCCACTACAGATCTCGCCAAGTTTCTTAGCATTTGAGTTCCGCATGGAGGTGGTAACCAATCACAGAGGAGGCCAGAGAGATAGAGTGGTGACGAACGCGGCGCTCAGGTGCCAATAAAGTTGACGCGACTTACAACAACGAATCTGTCCACAGCCGTAATCCCAGCCGGCGTGAACATCGCATACATGTGCACGCAAATCAAAGCAGCCGTGGAAGAGGAACAACACAAGACACTGTGGGTGCCCTCCGTGCAGGCCTGACCCCTGCCGCCGCCGCCGCCGCCGCGCACGGTCGCCAGCAAGACGGTCACCTTCTGCGAACGATGCGAGAGAGACACGAGAACAGACAGCGACGAGGATAGAGACATTAGGTACTACTCCGACCCTGGCAGGGAGAAACCTAGGAAGAAGGCTGAGACAAAGGAGAAGTCTAAAGATGGGTATTACTCCGAACCGGACGGAAAGTATTTTGAGATTGATTATCAGTTCTTGAAAGAGCTGAGGAAGATCGCGAAGCATAATTGTGTTAAGTGTAAGAAGAGGAAAAAGGCGGAGAAAGGGAAGAGGGAGGAGAAACATGTGTTTTGTAATGGGAGGTATCATAGCGATAGAGAGCATTGTCAACTGTGTTGTAAGGTTTGTAATAGATCGACGGACACTTTGGACTCGATTGACGATTCGTCTATATCTAGAAGCTATAGTGTCCCGTCCAAAAAAGTGGTGAAAAAACCGACGCAAAGAAAGAACTCGATTCAATCGATCAAGTCGGTCTCGTTTCTCGAATCGAGCAACGATTCGGGGCAGGACGAGCCTAATTATACCGCGACAAGTTTCACGAACGATTTGAAGAAGTTTCTGCTTAAACCGGCCGCGCCTAGATTGAGTCTGAGGGACAAATTCATCAGTAGTATTAAACTAGAGTTTGAGGCCACGAAGAAATCGCCGAAGTTGAAAGCTATTAAAGGTATGTGGAAATCGTACTGATAACGTTATTCTAAACAATCTGTGTTAATAAAGCATCAAAAATGAATAACAACTTGATAGATTAAAGTTCTACGGCCCTTGTCCGTTGGCCATCAGTCCTATTTTCAAACTCTTATTAAATTAATGCCTGATTTCACCAACGGTTAGGGGACACTTAGCTCTTTTTCTTAGCTGTCTAGCGACTGATTCAGAGGCCGGTCCCTTAAAGTTAGGGGGGCCCCTAGTAGCCTAGATGACCCTTAAACTTAGGTCAAAGCTAAACAACCGATAGGTGGCCCCTGAAAGGAAATAAAGTGGCCCCTAAAGATAGGCATTGTTGATGAAATCGGCCATAAGTATTTCAGGTGGGGTGTCTCACAATGTTTCTTTATTCTGGTTATGACCGAGGCCGCCAAATATGCATGTGCCCCTTTCGTTTCGAATCAACCAGGTGGAAAGTTTTAATATTTTGGTAAGAGATGCGAATTTTAAATAAAGTTTCGTGAATACATTTGAAAATTAATTTCATAAGTCAATCGTACCAACTCAGCGTATTGCTCGATCTTTCGGATTTCGACTAAAGGCATGCACTTCGCTGGGTATCCCGTTTAGGTTATTCCCGTTAGCCAACCTTGAATGTCCACCATCGGGTGGATAAGCGGATATCCGGCATGACTTGCCAATTTATGATTTTGGCACCAAAATATACAACTGTAAATTAGACAAATTGGACCTTCAAAACAGTTATGTTTATTGAGATATTCTATTTACAATTATACAATTTTATATAAAGAGAGAGTTAAGCCTAAAATTGTGTAACAATGAAAATAAAGGATCGGTGCTAAACTGCTAACAGCTTTGTAAGTGTGTAAGTATATTCACCAACAATACATTATCAAATAAATGTAGTATTTGACTGCACAAAACTAATACAATGCTTTGTGGACAATACTGTTCCATTTTACATAAACAGTCTCCAGATTTCGAAGAAACTTTATTTTACGAAAAATATGTCCTAGAAATGTCTCCATTTTCATTTCATTACGGACTATCAAGTCCATCAAAAAAGTTACTACCTCCCATTCGTCATTCTAATTGCGAAAATAAATTATATTTATTAGTCTTGTTATTGATTTTGAGGTTCTCTGCTAACGTCAGCAAAACTATAAAATTTATTACATCAAATTTAGCTGTTCCAACGTTGTGATAAGACATAGTTTTTGATGTGTTCCATAGAAAACTTGTCTACCAAATTTTACATTCGCAAGACCGTAGGTAACTTATCCTAATAGGAGCTGTATCCTTGTTATATTTCTAACCCATATCAGCGGGTTAACAATAGTATAATCGTGCCAAAATGGATTTAATCTTTCAAAGACTTTGATATAGTCCCGTATATTCGATGTCCACAGATATTTTTTGCACTATATCAATTTTACAGCACGTAATTTTGGTAACAGTCAGTTGTTTAGCTGTATAGCAAGTTGTTTAGCTTGCTTATTATAGTAAGTATTTCAAGAAATGACCCTTTAGGTGGATGTATAGAGCTTAGGAGTCAAGTGAGTGAGTTAAGATTACGAGTATATGACTCGAATAGATTTAGCGGTCCATTATAGCAAAGTAGGTTTTAGTTAAATGTTGTTTAAACATTAACATGACTTTAAAAATCACGACAGATGACGTTAAAAATCACAAGATTTGACGTTAAAAACCACTATATTTAACGTTAAAAATAACGAAACGAGGACAATGCAGTTGATTTTCGATCTCAATATTATTTTTTGTTATTTGAGGCTTTATTTTCAACCTTTTAATTTACATTTTTCAGTGTTCGTGCTATTTAAGGTTTTTGTAAAGAATATTCAATTTTATGACATGTTATGTTTCAACGATAGTTTGCTGTCGAGGTCGTCGATACGAAGTGTTTGATTTAAGCAGCTAACTACAATATTTGCACGTTTTTTTATTGTAAAAATACGAGTTACCATATTTTTTGTAGATTGCAGTTGCACAAAACGTTTCCGTTCGTGAATTATATGAAAATCAATACAATTTTACAAGCAATAAATAGGTTAGAAGTTATTTTGATCTGATATTATAAGTTAAGTAGTTATTTACTGTTATATGCTGCTATAATGTAATTATTATCTATTTTTCAATTTATTATCTAGTGTAGAGCGATGACAGTCTGTCCTTTTGTATAGTATCTTTATTGGAAATTAACGGTATTTTAAAATTGACAATAATCAGTATTTAAATTTTTATAATTATACACTTGTAAACGCATTTTCTTGTTTTGAAGATATATTTGTCTGTTAATGTTTTACTATTATTACCGTATTGTGTTTTGTATTATTTAATTATATGTATTTAGAAAGTATGTTTCATATAGAGATTTTATTTCACAACGGTTCTATGTACAGATAATAATAATTTGTAAATAGCCTGATTGGAATGTCCACCTACCCTTTTGGGCTACAAGAATGGCCTAACTTTCAGGTCATTCAAATCAGGCTGTATTGCAGACTAACCCCCGGTTTCCGAGACGCTGATCAAAAGGTTACGATTAGATAACAAAGCAGTAACTAATTTCATCCAATCACGTGCCGCTACCAGCTAATCACGTGCTGCTATTTTGAGTTAATCATCGATTAGTTAATCGTATCATCAGCGTCTCGGAATCCGGAGGCAAGCCGGCCCCGCGTTGATTGTAGTTCTTATTTAGTTAGAAAAATGTCAACTCAAAACGATTGGACTCAGGAACGCGCGACACACCAATCTAGGATTTAGTTTTATCACGTGAATCCAACGTGATGTTAAATCCGAATTAATAATCCTTCAACGAATTGTTTGCAATGTAGGAGAAGAGCAATAAATCGATATACAAATAAAAAAAGAGTTATTTTTTACCTTGGAGTATGGAGTAGGTAGCAGGAAAAGTACAATGGTATTTGAAATTACATTCATGAACTCGAACACTTTCGCACTGTGAAATGTTCCTGCTTGAGGCAAGTTCGTACCTGGTTCTTACTAAACGTAAAATACATATAAGTCGAGACAAACAATAGCAAATAAAGTATTCAATATACGTTTGCGAGGCGATTTCTCTACATATCCGTAATAGGCGTGTGCCAGATAGACGGAATAACCACCCTGACATAGCCTGACATCCTGGACAGACTAACCGCAATTTATGCGACCAATTAGAGAAAGCTTACTAAACAGAACTAGATGTGTAAAATAAAATAAAAAGTTTGCAAAGCTTTCACTATAAAAAGTAATCTAAATGGCCGAGACATCATTCGGATACAGTTTTTGTCGGTATTATTTCGGTGGCCGAGAAATTGAGCGGTCAATGGAAGGCTGAATACGCGACGCCTATGCCTCAGTCAGACACACACTACCGCGCAGGCGCCATTCTCCGCCGCGCAGAAATGCAACTGTTTACGCGCGAAAATATTTCCGACATAACCTCAAAAAAGTTTATCTTTTTATGAAATTATTGTACTTTCAAAGGAATTTCATGCCAAAGAATTTTTCAGTTTTTCCTACAATTATGAAACGATTAAAATGCGATCGAATTCGTTAATTTTTAGGACTTATCTAGTGTTTTTTGTAGTGTTGGTCCTGATGTGTTCCTGTGATAGTTTTAGGATTAGAGTGAAGCCAAAAGTAAAGCGGAAAGTGGAAAGTGTGAATTATGTGAAGGGAAATCGAATAATTGAAGTCGGAGAAGGCAAGAATAACAATGTTACTGATAAGGCAAACGGAAGAGGATTCTTACATCCAGGTAAGTTATTGACAGTATTTAAAGTTATCAAGAATTCAGCCTTGACTGATTTACTGACTAAGTGAGTGAAAATAATGAAATCGTTCTGCATTAGTTTCAAATCGGAATACTGAGTGGAGTATTTAGAATTCCGTTTGAGTCTCAGTCGCCTACCGAGTCCAATTACCACCACAGAATATTTGAGTAAGTAAGTACTCACTTACGTTACTTAAAAGTAATACTTAAGTAAGTTTTAGAACGCATAATATGAAATAACACTCGCTGGCGTCATATCAAATCAAGATAAAATCATAGCTGTAGGTAGTCTCATTGGACCACTATGTGCGTTATTGTCAGTATTGTCACACACTACAATAAACTGCGTCACACCTTTTCCCATACGGGGTGGCGTTATTAAGTTTTAGAAAACTACAGCTTAATACTAAAAGTTAACTCAATTCGCCCAGGTGTTTAAAGTACCTATACTAAAAGTATACTTAATGCACCAAGGTGATTTAACCCACGTATCCACTAATGTTTAGCCAGTGATGCTAGTGATCCAGCTATGGAAACTGACTTCTCACCATGCTTTTTATCGCCGTGGTAAGGATTTATTCACCTACTGTTCATAAACGTTTATGTTAAAATACTGGTTCCGAGATGCGCTAAAGGAAGATGTAAAACTTGGTCAATTGTATGAAAGAAACTGTTAGAGAGATTAGTAATAAAGATAGTAAAGATCCTGTTTTACTTATCAAACAAAACGCACATTTTTTTCCTGACTTACAAAATTGCTTTTTTTCATTTTGTTTTATAGTTTTTAGTCGTTTGTTAGGTTTTCTTGTACGATGGTACGGACTCGACTGTTTCTTTTAATTACTTAGTTTAGTTTTGAGTTTTTGACGCCTCTCGTATTGATTTCTGTATCTCGGCGCTACAACCCTTTGTGGGTCTTGGCCTCCTCCACGATCTGCTTCCATTCTGCTCTATCCCTGGCCTCCCTTCGCCAAGATGTTTTCTTCCCGATGCTCTTCAGATCCTCCTCCAGACAATCTCTCCACTTTTTTCTGGGTCTTACACGGGGTCTTTTCTGTGCGGGGTCCAATTGCTAATGATTTTGACAGCTCTGGTGTTATCCATTCTCTCTAGGTGTCCCGCCTATCTTGGTTTCTTTGTGAATCAAAGCCTCCGATTCGTCGGCCGATGGTTTCTTTGTGAATCAAAGCCTCCAATTCGTCGGTCGATGGTTTCTTTGTGAATCAGAGCCTCCAATTCGTCGGTCGATGGTTTCTTTGTGAATCAGAGCCTCCAATTCGTCGGTCGATGGTTTCTTTGTGAATCAGAGCCTCCAATTCGTCGGCCGATGGTTTCTTTGTGAATCAGAGCCTCCAATTCGTCGGTCGATGGTTTCTTTGTGAATCAAAGCCTCCAATTCGTCGGCCGATGGTTTCTTTGTGAATCAGAGCCTCCAATTCGTCGGCCGATGGTTTCTTTGTGAATCAGAGCCTCCAATTCGTCGGCCGATGGTTTCTTTGTGAATCAGAGCCTCCAATTCGTCGGCCGATGGTTTCTTTGTGAATCAAAGCCTCCAATTCGTCGGCCGATGGTTTCTTTGTGAATCAGAGCCTCCAATTCGTCCTGATGGTTCTCTATATTGCATTGGTTACCGTACCATTTACATACAAGCACACACATCGCTTCTAGCCCCACAAGGACACCCTGTGTTGTGGGAGCCATAAAACAGCGATGTTAGGCGAGACCTGCCTGCCTGTTGTTTTTCTTTCCCCTTAGCCGGGATTCGAGGACGGGACCCTTTTGCTTGGGAAGCACAGCCTAAAGCTGGGTCCAGATATTCGTTCCGTACCTCCGTATCGTATCAGGTCGCGATCCAAAAACGCTAGTTTGGACGTCTGTTCGGTTCGGAACGGTGGTACGGCGACTCGATCGGAGAGAGGTACGCCCCGATCCACGCGAGTCGGCTATTTCGCCCCGTTCAAAGCCGATACGACACGGTACGGTGTGACGGTGCGCGCGCGCGCCAGTCTGGACGTGATCGCGGCATGCGCAGGCAGGCATGTGCAATGAACACGCGATGATCGCAGCGACACGGGAGCGATACGGAGATACGGAACGGAGGTACGGGTTATTTACCACGCGTCCAGCAGACCTATTGGATCGCGACGCTGATACGATACGGAGGAACGGAACGGACAAAAGAACATATCTGGACCCAGCTTTAACCGCAACGCCAGCCATGCCAAAGAGGTCTTTTTCCCAAACACTGCTAAAAAGCCTTGAATAGTCTCCCCTCGCTATATCAACTTTAGCCATCATTTTATGATTGATGCTCTTATTCCAATTCAACAAGTGGCTGTAATCGATAGCATTCGCGGGACATTAGCAGTGATGAATCGACGATTAGCTTCAATATCGCGGAAACATTATGTTTTCTACTTCGATTGATAACACGCTGTTCGATTTATAAAAAAACATGGTGTTATAAACCGAAACCGGTTTTGGTGCAAGAATTATGTAGGTCGAACCTAACAAGATTAGAGCAAATATGGCGTCACGCGTTTTCCCATACTGGATTAGGCACTATTGCGTGACAAGGGGCTAACCCAAAAAGTTAGCAAAACAACAATACTGAATAGATGCGTGTGAACTTAGCATCTGAAGCGTTAGCATTAGTCTCACAATTAAACTAGAGTATTTGTAGCATCCCCCATAGTTCCACAGTTCTGGATAGTTATTTAAAATAGTTCCGTTAAAACAACCGTTAAAATCGAGTTTATATAAATGAGTGTGATGCTAACTTCGCGTTATCCAATTTTCAAAGATTAGCATCTCAGCATAATTTGACTGATTCTCATGCATCATGCATAGATTACACAGTATTGGATAGGGTTGTTTTAACGGAACTATTTTAAATAACTATCCAGAACTGTGGAACTAAGGGAGATGCTGCAAATACTCTGTTTAATTGTGAGATTCCAACACTTGAGATGAAAAAGTTCACACGCATACTAAGTAGTTTTAAAGTTTAGCTCAAACGCTGTGGAATCAAGCGTGGCTGGCGAAACAGGGCTCTACTGTGCTTTGGCCACCCCCTATGGGAAAAGGCCAACCCACAGACAAATCACGCGCAACGCTATGAAAATTACATACAGGAACAAACATTCCTTCTGGCCCCACACTAGGACACCCTGTTTCATAGCAACAGCGACGACAACGACACAAACATGCAATAGGTAACACACACGTCACTTTTCGATTCGATAAATGCTAATGGCTTTTCTATTAAGTATTACGGTTAATTCTCTATTTACCGTAGTTTCAACCTCGTTCGTTTGGGCCAGACACCAATGATTAAATGTCTGCGGTCCAGCCTGCCCAGCCTGAGATGATATACGATTATTGTTTTGCGGTGTCCCGGTACGTATTTGCCTGTTAAGGAGCACAGCACTGGGAGCCATTCTGCTGTCAAAATGGCGTATCGAAGACAGTGGTGTGATGGTACACCTACTCCGTTACTACTTACTTACTTATTTACTTCGTCGGAGGGAAAGGGTTTAACCCCTTCGGTTTCTCTCCTGGCCGAAAAGCAAAAATATTTGACGTTAAAATTAGGGGAAATTGAGTTTTCATCCCCTTGCAATAGTCATTAATTGACGTGTTAATGTCATCTGTCAGTTATTGTATGGAGAGTGCTTGTAGGCGCTGACAATATTCTGGTTCGACGGACGCGAAGTGGACGGACATTGTCACATCATTGTCACTGTGTCTGCATATCGTAAGTAGAACCCAAAATGCATAAACTGTCTTCGTCCTCCCTTTCTCATGAGGTTACCTGCAAACCTGTATTGGGGTCACGACACCGACTCATCTTCTCCATTCTTGTTTACAACAAGGAAAAAAACATAAAAAAGCAACTGTGTATCGAGTTATTGCAAGCTTCGCATTTTCAACGTGTCTTTTTTACTGCAAGTAATGCTGTATTGATGGCCTCTTCAATAACAAAACTGTAATGACCGTTGTACAATTTTTGCGCAGTAAAAGGAGAATTAAATGATTATATTTGAGCACCAGTTAAGTGATTAAACATTTGATTAACCGAGGTCCGGGGTTGTGCAAAAGTTGCGAGTAAACTGGTTTAATTTATCGTCGAAGCAGACCGAAAGTGGTCAAATGTAGATCGTTTCGACTTCGACAGGTTGGTCATCTCGTCTTACGTCAAAGTAGAGTAGACTAAAGTTTAACCATAATGAGATAGCCACAGTTTTTGTTTGAAGCCGGCGGCGCGGCAATTATTCTCAGCTCCGCGCCGTCGTCGTGGACAAGCCAAAACCGACATTTTGCACCCTCGCTATTGCTATGCGATCTGTTACCTTATCTACGCGACTCGCGGCCCTGTTATTTGAGATAGGGAACTGTCCATAGGGTTTGAATATCATAGGGATTCGGTAAATTACTCACAATGGAGGACCGATCACCCGCCTGGGTATCAACGGGCGTCCCCACCTCATCATCATACTCAGATGTCCAACATTTACAAAAGACCCCAGATCTAATTGTTCTGTTGTACTGTGGATACATAGAAACATTGCTACAAAACATGTCTCTGCACGCCTACCTAGCAAAGTGCGACCTTCTATTCTAGTAGATCTACAGATCGAACAGATTCTGTCAGATTACTGTAAGACAGATTACTATACGGTATGACAGACAATAGTAATAAGTAGTTGGTCACAACAAGACGATTAAATCTTTAAATCCAACTTTCTCAGAATTCGTAATGTGATCATCACAGAGTTTAAATTATAAAGCAGTGAAAAGAAAACTGTTAATGAATTCACGCCCTCAAGCGTACAATCATTACAAGATCTTAATATAATCTTAGAATAAAGTATTCCTGCGTAAATTATTATCTATCTTTCATGTACAGAAAACGAGAAATCATGGACAAGGTAAGATTATCTAAAAGATATTTCTTCTAGAAAAGAAGGATCGCAACCGTAAAACTAATAATATATGGGTACGTAAGTACATAAACTCACAGTAATTGATTGTCTAATTACCTACAATTCACAATTCTTTATTGCACACAATAATTTATACGGTCACATTAATAGAAAGCACATGTACATAGGTACGGTCGGTTGACGTTAAAAGTATACAGGAGGCAGCACGCAGGTAATGCCATCTATGAAACGTAAATGAACTGCTTACGGAATGCCTACAAGCGGGGCGGAGCGGCGGCGGCGGCTGTAATAACCGATAGATTATTTCGATCACTCTTTCAAAGTTAGTGATAGTCCGTGTGGCAATGCGCGTTGCATTCATGTTTTGATGCGGCGGCGGCGGCGGTCCCGGGTTCAAATCCCACCACACGTAGAAAAATAAATAGTGGTTATTGTTTTTGCTTTTTAACTTTCTTGACATCAGTAGTAAGCACCGATAAGTAATAGTTAGTAGCCAGAGTAATTTATAAATCGTTGAGTGGAGCCAGTGTAAAACTGACGCAAAGAAGCGTTTGTTGTTCAATCATGATCAAATAAATTAACTAGGTCTACCCACAATAATAAATAAAAGAAGTAAGTTTTAGTTAGTCGTCCGCTACATTGCATCTACTGTTGTTTATTGCTCCTATCGATTGTGTGATTGTTTCATTATCAGCTTTTTAATTCTGTTTTGGTTCGCAATGCATCATTTAACGGCGATTATGAAGGCAAGGATCATTGTTTTGCAAGAGGATAATGTGAGCATTAGTGAAATAGCTCGCCGATTGCAAATAACGGTAGGTGTCTATGTCCAATATTATAGTCATCCAAATACGATAGGTTTTGTGGCAGTTGTATCTGAACTAAGGGCGGCTTGCAGAGTTGCCTAAACCTAGATTTAGCGGCTTAAACCGATTTAACTTTGACATATTTCATATATTTTGACAGTTTGTAAATCGAGTTTAATGCTAAATCTAGATTTAGGCACGTTCTGCAAGCCATCCTAAGTGTGACCTCTTTTCACACATGCGAAAATAATGAAAGGCCTTACAATGTTTTTATTTATTTGCAGAGAAAAACCGTCCAATTATGGATAAGGCGGTATGCTAGCACAGGCGAGATAAACAACTTGAGACGTGGACGGAAATCTTTCACGTATACCCCTGCTTGTGCCCGCCACCGAGAAATTATAGCAGCTCATACAGCGGATCCCTTTGCTACGACTCGTTCCACGGCCCTGCAACATGGAATATCTATGGATCTAGTGCGCCGACATCTGCATGTTGGCGGTATTCATTGCTATCGACCAGCGAGGAAAATAGCGTTATCACCAGCCCATCGCCAAGCAAGACTAGAATTCGCTCGCCAATATTTAAATTTTAACTGGCAGGATAATATTGTAATTTTCACTGACGAAAAATGTTTTAAATCAGACAAAGATGGTAGAAAAATTTTGTGGAGAACAACAGGAACACGTTACGATGTAGTTAACACGCTTCCTTGCAAAACCAGTGGCAGGATTACTCTCGGCTACTGGGGCTGGATTTCTTCGATGGGTCCTGGCGAGTTAGTTGAAGTAGGGGGCCGTATGACTGGTCTAAGATATTTAGAATTGTTACGAGATGTCATGTTACCCTCAGTGCGCAATGTGTATCCTGAACCACATCATATTTACTTCGTGCATGATAACTGTGCAGTTCATCGTGCACAAGTTGTTAGTGATTGGTTAAGGACACAATCGAATATGACTATTATTGATTGGCCCTCTAAAAGCCCTGATCTCAATCCAATTGAAAATTTGTGGGGCCAAATGGTGCTTAACTGGGACCCGTCCGAAGTAAGAAATAAGATAAACTTAGACAAACTAGTCACGTCAACATGGGAGTCGTATCGCGGCCGTGATATGTGCTGGAATATGGTGACAGGCATGTTGAGACGGCTGCAGGAAGTCATCAACCACGAGGGTGCAGCAACTCGCTATTAAGCATTTTAAGATAAAGTGAAGTATTATTTATTTGTATGAATATAGATAAGATAAGATAAAATAAGATAATTTCATATTCCTATTTAGGAATATTCACTCCTTCAGCGTTTTTTACCGCTCATAAATTAACTACCCCATGTTGGCGTGTCAGGTCAGGAAAGTTATAGGTAGAAGGTGAGTGATGTTATTGTTACAATGTGTAACATGTTGATTCACTTCACTGCACTGTATTTAATATTTATGAGTTAATATTACTCGTCAACTTTTTATGTTTTGATATTTTATTAATAAACTTTTAAATTAAAATTCTAGCTATTTTATTTATCAACCCTTTTATTTTTGTATTCAATTATTGATAATTGAATACAAAAATAAAAAGAAAGTAAAGAAAACTTGTATATAACATTTTCTTTTAAGTCACAAAAAAGACAATAATAGGATTCGAAGTAGGTCCAAAACATTCGTGGTAGTGTCTGCGTCTCGCCGCCATTAACCACTACGCCACGGTCACTATGTCACGGTTGTATGAAATTGACTACTTATTCTACACCTACTCAAACACACTCGCATATACAACATTGCCACACACACCACAACACGTCCACGGAACTATAACCCAGTACGTTGTAGTTACAAGCTGGTTACTAGATGGCATCACTGCTTGCACCCCGCCTGTATACTTTTAGAAGCAGGCGACCGTACATCATTTACAAGACCTATGTATTTATTGTATATAAACTGTTATTATGAAAAAAAAAGCTTATTAATATTATACAACCTGAGACCTATTGAAATAGATCGGAAAGACGTCTTAGGCGTAACTTAAACCCATAGAGACTATATACTGACTGCTCCTGCGGGGGAATGCGGCTCGCCAAACGTTTGTTGTATTCAACAAACGTTCGCATACGCAACCTATTTACGATGACGGGCCGCCAGACAGCTTCGCAGCGGCTGACCAATCACAGCTCTCTTACCTCGACCCCTGCCGCCGCCCGTAAATTGGTGAATTGTGTTTCAAAGGAAAATGAATCTATGCGCTCTCCACTGGATAAGTGCTCCCTGCTTGTAGGTAGGTATGAAGCTATCCAACAATGCATAATGCATCCACCTTTTGTTGGTAAGTAGCACCATAGACAAGTAGCAACACTAACGATCCACTCTACACATAAATTACTATTGTTCTTAACTCGGGTCAACGTGAACAGGCTATCTACGTATTGGTAAAAGTTTTCAGTAATTTGCTATTCTTCGGTAAGTATGTGTTTTTATTTGTTGCTCTCTAGTGTTAGTCAAAATAGATTTCTGGTTTCGGTTATTAAAAAATGTACTTTATGATTAGATAATCTTTAGATCTTACTAAATCTAACAACGAACGAACGAACGAACACACAAGTTAATTGCACAATAACTTTGAAATTTTTCTGTACCTGCATATCTGTGTTGGAGTTTAGTTCTTCGGCAAGTTAAGTTCATTCGTAGGGCGCCCTCCAAAATTGCACAAACTCTGCCTAAATAAATTACATAATCCTAAGAGGTAAGTCGCCAAAGAAAAAGTAATCGTTCGAGTGTAGGTAGGTACTCAATCGATCGATTAGAGGAAAGTCTTAGCACTTAAGTTGATAGTTGCGCGAGCTGTAACAGTAAAACTTTTGGGATAGCTTCAGATTCTCTCAGGGGCAATACAAGTTTAGGGGAATGTCAAGTAAAGCACTTCATAAAACCGATATAAATTGTTTATTTTTGAATCCACTTAGCTCAACATAGATACACGGAATTCGTACACGATATATAAGTAGGTACACATGCTACTGTGTTCGTGTCCACGGAACGACTAACTCGTCGCACGGTTATGCTGACATATCAGAACTGTTACCCCTACACTCATCCCCCCCTTTTTGAAAAAAAAAATAATAATAATCATTAATAATTAAATAATACAATATTACACACTAGATTTTTGTTGGTAGTACATCATACATTATTGCTAAATGTGTACCTACTCACGACCCACAATACAACGTAGTTGCTGACTGAGTTCCTGTGACACCAATACTTACAATAACAATGAGTTTCAAGAATGAAATAGGTACCTATCTGCATTTATTTTATTACTTCTGCCAAACCTATCTTGTTACATCCTGAGTTATAAATAACAACTTGAATACAAACTGGGGTTATGAGAACTGATATGATACTGCGCCTTTACAATAACACAAATACATAAGTCAATAAGTATACAATACATTTCTTCATTGCATTTCGTGACACAAAAAATAATAATATAAGGTTTCTTTTTGTGAAACCAAAGCAATGACAATCGCGGTAACATGTGTTTCGATGTCCGACTTTAAATTCAATACATACTTATTTATGATAAGACTGTGGTAGTTATCACGAAACAGTTCCTGCCATAAACTATTGTCGTGACAACGCCGATTTTACATATCTAATACACAACCAAGAAAAAACAAAAGAGAAAACTATACACTAAGACATTCGCATACGTAAGCAGACACTGTATAAGTTTCGTTCAGGATCCGCGAAGATTTTGACTACACATTTTGGTCTTGGTTTGACTTCCCCAACTCTTTCTTAAATAACTTTCTCGTATGTTTCTTGTAGTGTTGGAACGCTACGTACACGTATAGTATGACCACACCAACGATTAACACCATGGTTGATAAATAGTTATTATCGACTCTATCTTCAATGTCCGTAAGGCGCGGACTCGCATTGTTAGCTCCGTTCTGCGCTATAATTATCTCCTCGTTCTTGCTCTGCGTTTTACCCATGATGTTTGCGAAAATAGCAATTTTGGACACTACTTCTGGTTTATCCAAGTGAATCTGTATGTATCCGACAGTGAAATAATTATATCTAACGTAGTTCTCTGCTTATAAGATTCGAATACTGATTACTTACTAAAAAAACTGCCGTATAGGCAACGGTTGCTCTAGTTAGCTATTAAATGCGCTGTACTAAAATACTTTAGCTAAGTAGGTACTTACTTTACATAAATCGGACAGGGAGTTTTATAACTCTGCCGGCGCGGGAACGCCGTTCCACGACCTCTGCGGGTGGTGACGGCAGCGACGGCGGCGGCGGCGGCGGCGTGGGGTTCTGTAGGTAACCGGCCGCGTCGAAAATTCTGGGATATAGTTCGCTACTTTGTCCCTGATTTGTTGATGGCACACACCTAGTGGCGTCATTAGTGTCGGTCTCGTTAAGTATATACGCTGGTTTGAGTCTGTCAATTGAAACCTGTGTCTGTCTATTAGCTAGTTGTACTGTGAAATATTTATCTGACTTCCTAATAACCTTGAATGGCCCGTCGTACGGTGGCTGTAAAGGCTTGCGTACGGCATCATTCCTGATAAATATGTGCGTACATGTCTCAAGGTCTGGGTGCACAAACATGTTCTTTGAATTTGAATGGCATTTTGGTGCCGGTCTAGTCTGCCTAATGATTTCACGTAACTTATCTAAATACTCGTGTTGGTCTAATCGATCTTCGGGGCCTTGGGTATAGAATTCTCCCGGTAACCTAATCGTCTGACCGTACACTAACTCTGCTGGACTTATGCCCGAGTCGCTGCGGATTGCTGCCCTCAATCCTAACAAAACCGTTGGCAACTCATCTGCCCATGAGGTATTCGATAGTCTCGCCATTAGGGCTGCCTTTAGACTGCGGTGCCACCGCTCTACCATGCCGTTACTTTGGGGATGATACGGGGTGGTTCTTATCCTACGGGTACCTACCATACGCATTAATTGGTCAAATAACTCGCTTTCGAATTGGCGGCCCTGGTCAGTCGTAATTCTGGCACAATTTCCAAATCTGCATATCCAGCCTTCATACAGCGTTCTGGCCACTACTTCCGCTGTCATCGTTTCTACTGGAAAGGCCTCCGGCCATCTAGTAAATCGGTCAATCACTGTAACTAAATATCTATACCCCTCCCGGGTAGTCGGAAGCGGCCCCACTAGATCTACATGTATATGCTCAAATCTCTCGCATGTTTCAAATTGACCTACACCGGAAATAGAATGCCGTAATACTTTTGCTCTTTAAATTAAATTAAATTAAATTGTTTATTTTCCAGACAAGAGTCCAATCAATATAAAAATGTCAAAAGTTAAAAATTGTTACAATATTAAAACAATAAGAATTAAAAACAAATAAATAATAAGATCGGCTTTGGCAGGCGATACAAGTTTTGGCCCAAGTGCCTACATCCTTGTTTAATCCTGGCCAGAAATAACTCTTAGCTATCATTTTCCTAGTCGTTCGAATTCCTGGGTGGCTGGTGCCGTGGATTGCGTCGAAAACTTGACGTCTCATGTTTCCTGGTATATAAGGCCGAATATTTTGAGTGGATACTTCACACATTATTTTTTTATCCGTGTTAGGTATGTTACATTGTTTTATTTCGAAACTTGTAGCGCGCGACCCGCTTATCAGTAATGTAATTTCATCGTCTCTTTCCTGTGCTCTAGCTAAGTCAGCGAAGTTAATCAACGTGGGGCATTGAATTGACTCGACTCGCGATAAGGTATCCGCGACTGTATTTAGGTCTCCTTTTACATGACGTATATCGGTGGTGAATTCGCTAATAAACGACATCTGCCTAACTCTCCTCGCTACCTCTTTGTTGTTATCTGTCTTACTGAATGCGAAGGTTAATGGCTTATGATCCGTGAATATAATTAGCGGTCGTCCCTCTACCGTATTCCTGAAATGTTGGATTGCCATATAGATGGCTAGAAGTTCCCTGTCATAGGTACTATACTTTGCCTGAGTATCCGAGAGTTTCTTCGAATAAAAACCTAAAGGTCTCCATGAGTTACCGTTCCATTGCTGGAGTACTGCTCCAAGGCATGAGTCCGATGCATCCGTCATTAGTGCCAGGGGCACGTTATCTAAGGGGTGTACAAGGGTTACGGCTTTTTCAAGACTCACCCTGCACCGCTCGAAAGCTTCACATGCTGCGTCGGTCCATGTAATCTTCGTCTTATCCCGCTTCCTCGCATTATGTAGGAATTTTAGGAGTTCCTGTTGTTGTTCGACGGCCTTGGGCAGATGTGATCTGTAAAAGTTTATCATACCTAAAAATCGTCTCAACTGTTCTACGGTCACCGGGCGGGGAAAATTTTTGATCGCTTCCACTTTTTCATCGAGGGGTCTGATTCCCTCGGATGTTACCTCATAACCTAGGAACACTACCTTATCCTTGGCAAACTGGCACTTGCCCATGTTGATCGTGAGCCCGTTTTGTTCGTAGCGCCTGAGTAAGGCATCTAAATGTTTTTTGTGACATACTTCGCAATGACTAGCTACTATGACGTCATCTATGTAACAAAATAGCTGTGACTTCTCGCAGCCTGTGCTCCCCTCTGCCACACATGTAACTTGCTCTACGTCTTTTAAAACAACATCATTCATAAATCTTTGATAGGTTTGAGCAGCATTACAAAAACCAAAGGTCATGCGGGGAAATTCGAAAAGCCCAAACGGTGTTATTATGGCTGTTTTCTCAATATCTGAAGGATTTACAGGAATGTTGTGAAATGCCTTATTGGCGTCTATGTGGGTAAAAACTTTCTTACCTGCAAGCCCGTACGTAAAATCTTGCATCCTCGGGATGGGGTACCGGTCCGGCTTCGTTGCAGCATTCAGTTGTCTGTAGTCCCCGCACGGGCGAATTTCGCCGTTTTTTTTGGGAACTACGTGGAGTGGGCTGGCCCACTCACTCTTTGACGGGCGGCAGATACCAAGCTCCTGCATGTTCCTGAATTCCTCTTTAACTCTTTTGTACCTATCTGGGGGCAATGGTCTTGCCCTCGCGTGGATTGGGGCACCCTTTGTCTCTATATAATGATGTACCCCGTGTTTTACATCCTGTTTTAGATTGAACGGTTTCGTTACATCGGGGTACCTGGCTAAAATGTCACTACATGCGTTTTTGCAGTCAAAAGTGCTCACCCTAGGCTCGCTGTCTTGCGTCACAAGTCCTGACGCGCTCAAATTTGTAACTCTATCTATGATTTTCCTACCGCTTATGTCCACAATAAGTTTATAGTGATTTAAAAAATCTGCACCTAGTATTGGTCTGCTTACGTTAGCGATTACAAATGTCCATTTTAAAGCCCTCCTTAACCTAAGATTAAGCTCTAAAGTAACAGTACCATACGTCTTGATTTCCGATCCATTCGCTGCATACAGACTATATGTCACATTTTCGCGAGTCAAAAATTTACGCACTTTAGCTTTCGGTATCACTGATATATTTGCCCCAGTGTCAACTAAAAAACGTAACGAATTTTTACGATCATATACACAAAGACGATTTTCCCAGGCGGCGACGTCGTCATCCCCTTCCGTCTTTCCGAAGGTTGCCGCCACTAGTTTTCCGACCGCTTCTTCCATGCACAAGGCTCCTCGCATCTCCTGGCCCTAACTCCGTATCTGAAGTGGAACCGGCACATCCAGTCTGGGCTGTCCGGTGTCCTCGTGGGCGTCGAGGATCTGTCTCTTGAATTGGGTCTGCCTCTCGAAATGGATCTGTTTCTCTCCACAAAACGCCGTGGATAGCTCTGCACTTCGCCGCGTAGAGCGGCTACTTCCAGTGCCAACTTATTAACTGATGTCATAATCTCGTTCACTGTAAACATCTGTGTGGAGACACTGCTACTCACCGCTGCCACTTCACTCGAGCCCATCATATTTTCCACTATCTTGTCGGCTATATTTGCAAGGTTTTCCAGCGTCTGGTCCTGGCTCACTGTAAGAACCGCTCGGACCGATGCTGGTTGGCGCGCCAACCATAGCCTACGTACCGTTTCTTCATCTGCTTGGCAATTTCGCGCGAGGTCTTTCATCTTGCGTAGCAGTTGTGATGGTTTTTGAGAACCGAGTTCCATCTCGCCTACCAAACGTTGGAATTGTCTTTCCGGTGACTCCTCGTAAACCTTCAATAAACGCTCCTTGAGGGCCTTGTATTTCTCGGTTGCTGGTGGCGTAAAAACTATGTCCGAGACTTGTTGCAGCGCGTCTCGGCCCAGTTTTGATACAGCCAACTGGTACTTATACTCGTCCCCTTGCTTTTGAGGACTCACGATAGCTTCGAACTGAGCAAACCAGAGTCGTGGGTGCTCTTTCCAGAACTCTGGAACCCTCGTCGACACGGAGATCGTGGCCAGCTCAGTTGTGTCTTCCATCTTTACTCGTTCACTGCCTCCGGCTTTCCCTGTGGGCAGCGCCATTACCACTTGAAGGCCTGCTCAGGCGTGGACTCTGAGCAGGGAGTCGTTCCGAGTCCGTTATTCACTTTGTCCAAAGTCGTGGGTCACCAGTTTAGGGGAATGTCAAGTAAAGCACTTCATAAAACCGATATAAATTGTTTATTTTTGAATCCACTTAGCTCAACATAGATACACGGAATTCGTACACGATATATAAGTAGGTACACATGCTACTGTGTTCGTGTCCACGGAACGACTAACTCGTCGCACGGTTATGCTGACATATCAGAACTGTTACCCCTACACAAGCAAACGGTCAATAGCAATAAATTCTTAGGCATTCATAGTTACTTTACTACCTACAGTCTGATTAATATCGTAACTACTAATCCTTGAGTAGGTTATTGGTATCGATTTCGGAGTCGTTAAAACAAAAAATTATGGCGTCTAAAAATAGATCCAATGACAGTTGGAAATGAGCTTGTTTGATTTTAAACAGATTTTTAACTGATTTGTAATCCCTTTGACGAGAACATGAAGGGTTTAGGTTTAGATGGAACCATGGGACGCATCTTTGAAGTGTCTTTCAAGGTGAACCTTACCGTCTGTAGGACACTGGTACGTAGGGCACTAATCAGCCTCTATCCTGAGAAAATTAATTATCTCTTTAGAGATGTGTGCTGTATGAGATATACTCAGAGAAATTGCTTCAGGTAAGAGGTAGGAAATTAAGTTTTGAATTAGGGACAGAGGCTTACTCGAATTTGAGTTCAATCATCACTCTACAAAGTACCGTCGAACTACTAAGTCATTTTCTAGGACTTAACGGTTCTCTAAGAAGACTAATACTACTTTAATCATCATGGAATTAGATAATTACTTCGCGACTAATGGCATGGCGAATGATGGCATCTAACACAGTCCAGCAAGGAAACAAACAGGTTCAGGGACAGATTGTTAACCTCATTAAACATACCTAATGTATACAGGCACATACATTGCTTCTGGCCCTACCCTACACTAGGATACGCTGCCTGAGTCGTCTCGTGGCAAAAAGAAACAGCGATGTTACAAAAAACTAAAATTATGTGGTTAGAAAGTGTATTAAAAAACGATTGAAGAAGAAATTAAATAACCGGCCAAGTGCGAGTCGGACTCGCGCACGAAGGGTTCCGTGCCATTATCTATAAAAAACCGCAAAAAAAATGTATGGGAGCCCCCCCTAAATATTAATTTAATTACTTATTTTTTAAGTAAATAATATACTCAATATATTGTGAACATTTTAAGCGTCTACCTGCTACCATTATCAATATCGAGCAAAAATGAGCAAAAAAATCACGTTTGTTGTATGGGAGCCCCCCTTAATATTAAATTTCTTTTGATTTTTAGTATTTGTTGTTATAGCGGCAACAGAAATACATCATCTGTGAAAATTTCAACTGTCTAGCTACCACGGTTCATGAGATACAGCCTGGTGACAGACGGACGGACGGACGGACGGACGGACGGACGGACGGACGGACGGACGGACAGACGGACAGCGAAGTCTCAGTAATAGGGTCCCGTTTGGCACCCTTCGGGTACGGAACCCTAAAAACACTACCTAAAAACATCAATTTTAAGGGGTTTGGTGAAATTATATGTAATTAATGGAGTTTTTATGTCTACAATTTAAAATAAGTATCCAAACGAATTAATACTGGATTCTGTATGAAGTGAAAACCGGTGCGGTGCCTAGATGTTTAATGAATACCTAGGTACTTAATGGCTCTCGCCTATCCTTTTGAATAATTTATATAGGAAAATTTAATCTAAGTTTAAAAGGTTTATGGGTCAGTTTTTACAACGCGATTTTTATTGATTCTATCGAGTTGAATATTTATATCATCAAATACTTATGAATTTCAATCTCAAACAAGATGAAAGCAAACATTTACTCAGATCTATTAATCTCATTAGAATCTCTAATGTCATTAAATATTTCTCGTGCCTTAACAAGACGACTGCTAACAGTTCACACAACAAACAGCCTCATTTACGTCTTTCCCATGCAATCATTCAATTAATTGCGTGACATCTCTTTCAGGCTAGCCCATCGCCGCCGCTACTATGGAGATGTGAAGGAAAAAAATGCACACCCTACCTACCAAACATTTGAGAAATATGAACATTTACCAGAAAAAATTGGTTGTCTGTAAAGTCGGTTTATGGACGATAATTTTACGTGATAATAGCAGTACATTTTCAGAAATAGTTACAGCAAAAATACGATACTAAAAATAAAAAAAATATTAACCGCCCAAGAATCGCCTGGCCCTCTGGACCAGGGAACTGGACTGAAATTAAACCTCGAGGAATTGCGCTACCTCAACACTTACTACTAAAATGTAATAAAAAACACAAAAGTAAGCCGCTGTGGGTTTGAGCTCAGGACCCTCCGCTCTGTTGAGTCTTGACTAATACGACTCGGCCACCTGCCTAGTTACTGCCTGCGACGAAAATAGCTATGTATTGCGGCATCCCGGTGCCGATGTGCATGCATGTGCCTGTGCGTTGATACGTCAGGCGGAACGTGACACTTTTTCGAACATGCTGCCGGCGTTCATCGCTTTATAAGACGTTATCACGTCAATAATAATATTGTCAATATTATCCTGTTGCCTGTAGTTCTCTGTCTCTGTCTGTTCAGTCACAAGAGAAAATGTGCCACCCTACTTTTAAACATCTCAAAAAATGATAAGGCCACTGATGATGATATAGTTCTCATGGTAACAATTTTCTCTCCGTCTACATAATTTATGTGTTGTTTTGTGTGCCAGTGACCCTACCGTTTTGTGAATCACTTCCTGAGTATGGATCGGCTGACCTACTATTGAGTCTGCTCCTTCTTCGACTTGGTAAGATATAATTTATCAATTATTGTTAAGTTAGACGCTTAGTTATGTTATGTTTATAAGTAGCATTGATTCATTTAAAATCGAATTAACTCAGAATTAATAATGACGACTATTTACTTGTAGATACGTAATCAATCATCAACTAAAGTATTTAAGTAACTTTTTGCGTAGTTTTGTGAAACAGGATGTTTAGATGCTAAATAAAATATGAAGTCTTCTGCGTTTTCTTTTTAGAAAACAAAAAAACAGTATATTTTCTCTTTCTACGTATGTAATTGTAAATTCTAATAGACTACATTCTCTCTTTTCGTTTATGACTGCTTTGTATGCCTGGTGGAGACAAGAAACGACAGTCAGTATGTATTTTAGCCACCGCGGATAACTCAAAGTTGTATGGACTCTCAAACTCATGCTCAGGTAAAGCGCATATTACATTACGCTGTCGGCAGGGCACGATTTGTATAGACGTCTCACTCTGATGGAACGACTAGAAAGAGACAGTGAGTCAGACAGGGCCCTGCCGACAGCGTAGTCTAATAGGCCCATAACCACAGCTTCAGTTCACTTTTAAATGGCACTTTATTTAACCAGCAGTCTTCGCATTCGAATGCATTCGGTAATTTGTAATCATTACGAGTCGTATAATTAGATTTTATGCTTCTTTAGTTATTGCATCATTATCTAGGCCAGATATACTATACGCGTACTTATATTTAGAAGCATTTTCTAATTAACTTTTTAATTGAAAGAGTTGAAGTACTTTTTTAAGATTTGGCAATACACTTTCTAACAGGTCAAAAAATATGAATCGATGTAAGTATTTTTTGTCGATACACCCACGATACCGGGATGCGAGATTTTACCGTTTGGTACTTTTTTACCGACACATGACTAAAATCCTACGTCATTTCCAGTCGAGCAGCCATATTGAACGCTTTGCGATATAGATGAACCATCTCACGAAGAAGTTTTGACTTTAGGTTTAAATCAATGTTTCAATAGAACCTTATTCCTAAGATAATAATAAAGTTCTTTAGACCTAAAGTCAAAACTTCTTCGTGAGATGGGTCATCTATACGTATGATATGAACATGACATGAACTGCTAATTTGGCTTGTCGGTGGCGCCTATTTTGTTTGGCTTATAATTATAACTGCTAGCCAATTAAGGCGAGGTATGAATAAATTACAAACCAAGGTCAACGAAGATTGCGGAGATTTTTTTTAGAGATAAGCTTGCGTTTGTACATTCCTTCTCTGTATCTTTTTGTATTTTGTCTTTTATGTGCAATAAATATATACGAAATATACGAAGTGAGAAGCGAATATCACTCGGAAATAGGAACAAGTGGGATGGCAGGCAATTGCGCGCTCGCGCCTAATCTGAATCAACGTAAGCGCCAAAAAAAACAACATAAAAATTTAAGCTATTTCAGGGAATTACATTTCAATCTTAATACACAAATTCAAACTTCAAATACACACGAAATAATTGAAACAAAAAGTAAACTTTAGAAAAAACCGACTTCCACAAACCCTATTTGATTAGATTGAGTTTAATACAAACTGTAACCCCTTATCCCCCCCCCCCCTTGGGGAATTATTTTTGTCAAATCCCAAATCAGTGCTACCCCACGCTACTAAGGAACCCCTGTACAAAGTTTCATGGCTCTAGGTCCACCGGTTTAGGCTATGCGTTGCCTGCCCGTCAGCCACGCATTGTATTTGTACCTAGTATTGAGCAGATCTGGTGGCCATATGTGGTCTTTATCAGCAGTTCCGCATCACAATATTATGCTTACCATGTGCATTTGCACGAGTTATTATGAAAAACACAAAAATCACTATAGGTCTGCCTATAATATTTGAAGAGTTCTCTCGATTTCTCTAGGATCCCATCATCAGATCCTGACCTGGTGTCAATGGGACCAATGGGAAGGTAAACCCTTTCAAACAAAAAAATAATTTTCCAAATCGGTCCATCCGTTTAGGCGCTATCGGGCACTAGACATAAAAAAAAACATCCGGATGAATTGTAAACCTCCTCCTTTGGGAAGTCGGTTAAAAAGCACCCCTAATTTATTCATGAGGCGCCTTAGGTACTTATATTACGGCAATTTGCTCTCTTCGGAGCAATCGATATGCTACTGCGATGCGTTTTCTGTGTTGATGCGTTGGTAGTACTCGTGGTCCTGATGGGACTTATCAGTGTGATTAATATGTGTTTATCAATCATCATTCAGAATCAATTATCAACATGCTTCACATGCAAAAGCGCATCCTCATTCATTCACACCGGTCCTGGCATTCCCTTACCTTTACATTCTACAAGCCCACAGCTTCGCATAACAGGTTACGGACTGGTTCACCCCGTGGTCCACTTTGCCAGACTTCCTCGTACAACCTAGCTTTCTATAGTATTAGGTATGTATATCGATAAAATCGAATAGCATCGGATTAGATGCTGGAAATCGAAACGGGGAATTGGGTCCTTGACAGTTGTAAAGATAAATCATGAGATATATTAGATGAGGTAGCTACGATAATAACGAAAAATTCATTCAATTTTTTTTTATCAAAAATCACTTGATATTGGTTCCTAATGAAATTGGGTTTGTGGAAGTTGTTTTTTTTAAGTTTTACTTTTTGTTTCAATTATTATAGGAGCGACTCGACTTCTGCCATACGAACAAATAAATAAATCCCTCTACAAATTTATAGTCTCTGTTACCCCGTATCTTATGTTCTACTGTTTCATCTACTTAATAAAAAAAAAAAATATAGTTCACGCCTTTTCCCATCCGGGGTGGCAGAGGCACCACTGTGCCCACTTTCAGCCAGTGACTCAATACTCCATTGTGCGTGACAGGGGGCTAGCCCATCGCCTAACCTAAGCCCACAACTTCCGAACGGGCGGTAGTATCAGGTGGTAGCTAGACAGTTGAAATTTTCACAGATGATGTATCTCTGTTGCCGCTATAACAAAAAATACTATAAATAATCAAAAGAAATTTAGGGGGGCTCCCATACAACAAACGTGATTTTTTTTGCTCATTTTTGCTCGATATTGATAATGGTAGCAGGTAGACGCTTAAAATGTTCACAATATATTGAGTATATTATTTACTTAAAAAATAAATAATTAAATTAAAATTTAATTAATATTTAGGGGGGGCTCCCATACATTTTTTTTGGGGTTTTTTATAGATAATGGTACGGAACCCTTCGTGCGCGAGTCCGACTCGCACTTGGCCGGTTATTTTTTATATAAAGAGATTAAACTAAGTGACAATTGCTCCAAAAACACTAATTGTCATTAGCGCGCTAAGTTTGACATATTTTATACATTTTGACAGCTGCTACTTAAATATAATTAAGATAAGATCGAACTAAGACGGTCATCGTTTAGTGTTTTTTTTGTTTTGTTTTTAGAGATCTTTATTTACTTAAGACATAAAATGATACAACCCAGTATAGATTTAATCCCAGGTTATAGCTAGTTCATAAGTATTAACAGATGTAATAGCTGGCTAGAATATCCTCTTAAAACTTTATCATATAATCAAGACATAATTGTATGGTAAAAGGAGTTCAGTGTCCAAAGTTATTTTGCTAACTTCGTTGTAGCTTGCAATCTTTGCTATCGGTATCGTAATCGTTTTGTGTTTTTGGTGCAAATCAGCGAGTGCATCCGACTACTCAGTACGAGTAGTCACTACTGGAATTCTTGTCCGTGAGATCGTAAATCTTGATGAAAATTAGCGGCTGCCTTAACGATATTATTACTATACTCAAGTATCTGTGAATTGGTCATAAAATTCGCAAGAACATGCTTTATTCCTACTGTTTAATGTTTTGGTGTGTAAGTAAACAACTTGTAAATAATAAATTATTTTGTAATTCAACGATTTGGAAACATCAATGTTCCATATCACCAATACAATTGATTTAGGTTCTATAGATTTGCCAGGAATAAGTACCTAATGATGATTACAAATTCATCTCTAATAAATTATGAGGAGCCAGCTGCTGTTGAAAACATAGAAAAAAAAAACATACGGGTCGAATTGAGAACCTCCTCCTTTTTTGAAGTCGGTTGAAAAGGAGCAAGTTACTGTCAATTGAAGTTTAGCTTATTGCAAAAAAATAAATAATAATATCATATCGAATATTCATTGTTTTATTCATCCGATTCATCGTATTTTTGTGGTAGACGAACTGTATCCACTTGTAAAGTACTTTAGGATCTGGGATCTGTAGATATTATGTCTTACAAGTTTGCGATCATGCTAAGTTGCTAATTTTATTGCCAAAAGTAGGTACTTAATGTCTGCATTAATTTAGCATAGTTCTTACGAAGACTGCCTTTGTTTTCTAAACAACAAAAGACTTAGTTCACGGGGAAGATTTCGTGCCATAAACCTACTAACCCACTAGCTTTACATTCAAGCTATACTACACTATTTCACTACGATATTAGTCTCTGTGACTCATGAGACAAGAGCATTCTAATTAAGGTAAACTTCTAGGTAGCTCGTCTGTGTTTGTATAGGTCAGGCTTTCCGTCCTAAAGGCTATGTACTTAGTGGGGATTGTAAACTTAGCCTGAGGGAAATGGTTATGGTTATCCCCAAAACCTGTTTCGTAGTAAAAGTTGTTCAATATTATGGCCATAAGAAACCGTAACTAGGCCCTAACTTAATGACTAAACTTATAATAACGCTCTTTTTCTTCGTTCGGGGAACTTAATCAAAAACCTAGGTAGAAATACATTTTATTGTGGATTTATTACACAGTACAGTACATGCATTTAACACAATCTCTGTCTTGTCTTAAACGGAATACAAATACTGAACGATGGATGAACGTGTAAAACAGGCTATTTGCAAACCGCTGCGCCCGCCCCGGCCGTCCGCCGCTGAATCTTGGAATATGGCGTTTGTAAACGGACGTATTATACAAATTGCCTGCAACATATGCCAGTACACTGATAAAGTATCTAAGTAATGGATCCATTACTTGCTATGATACCGCAAGCAATGGCTGCTACTCCGGAAGTTTAAAATGAATAATACAGCTAATAGTAGAATCACGCTGGAATACTATTTCCTATGACTGTTATTTATGAGTATTCCTGATCCGTGGCATAGTGGTAGAGTCTCGCTTGACACGTAAGGGATCCGGGTTCGAATCTCAAAGGTAATACCTAGCGACAGTATAAAATTTAACCTCTCGATGCCCGGCTGCTCTGTTTTTTTTTTAAATTATTTTTGGACTCTATTACCCAGACATAATGTTTAAAATCGTTGGCTCTATGGAAACGATAGAGGGTTAAGCGACCCTTTTATGTAGTAATGTGCAGCTGAATATTTACCCTATGATAATTGGGGTGGTACCTACCCACTTATTTGTACTGGATTACTAATGCTAACCTGTGTATTCCTTCAGGTCTTCGACGCAGATACATATGAACATGAACTACCTGCATAAATGAATCTTAAAACTCGAACAAATAGTCAGGCTAAGTAATTAGATCCTTTCTTACCTCTCCTTACAAGTTCTTTCAGACTTTGAAAAAATAACCGGAATACACACACAAAAGGGAGATTTCAGTCTCTGAGTATCGAAGCTCTGAGTAGATATCTACTCTCGTATCTATAAGATTTCGCCCGTTAGATTGTGAGAATGACTATCGTCGTAACCTATTTTAATGGATATGGATCGTAAAACATCTCATGACAAATGGACCACCCTGACCCAAATCGTTATCTGCGAACATAGATCATGAGTATATTCCAGGATATGTTAGCGTTAGCGTCATATATGAATAAATCAGGAAACCTACATCTTGCTTGCAAAATAGAACTGAATAAAGGAATTCGTCATTATAGCTGCACCGATAGGTTAGCCTCCAAAATCGACTGCTAAACTTGGCAGCAGTTGGGCCTCTGCAAACCTAAAGGGGAAAAGTTATGCTATATTAACTCGACTACAGTCTATTCGTGATAACAAATGGAGTGACATTTAAATTTAAATCTGTTAACACACACTCACAGGACAGGACACAACCTTCGCGTTCGAAAGTTTGCCTCCAACTGGTCACTGTGAACTTGGCTTGATAATTGGAAACGATTTGATTGGTTACGAGGCGTGGCTAGGCCGCCGGACAGTGATGAGTAGAGATGGGCAGAGGGTTTAAACCCAACTGGGCGGAAAGGGCATAAACTGGGCAAATAGGGCAAAAACTAATTTATGCCCAAATAAATGCCCAGTTACAGGGCAGAAACCATAATTTCACAAAACTTAGAATTATCAAGACGTAATCGTTAAATAGTGATAAGGTTTACGTATTTATACCAAAATATATTATTTAGGAATAAAGTGTTGCCCAATTTTTTTTTATTTGTACGATTTTATTAAATAAAACAAGTACCTATTCAAGTAATAGTGTTACATACTGTAATTTTCTATATTTATACGTCATCTATAATCTATAATATCACTAATTCTTTATTTATTATCTGCATCGGTCATTCATACACAATGAAGCGCAAAACTGCCAATTTCTCACGCTAGGTGGCGCATCTGGGACGACACCCTAAAATTTGACGGAAACTATCAAATTGTATCTAGTTTTTTGTAAAAGAAGTTTTGAAACTTTTCAACAGTAACAACCTCAATGAAGTGCTTATAATTGTAATAAATTAAAATTAATTTTCTTCTTTTTAGGGAATGAAATAAAAGCTTAATTTAAAAATGTTTTTTTTTACCTTTTATTTATTTTTAACTTTTTAGTCTTTATCATGACAGGACAAAACCTTTTATCTACAATAAGAGTGTTTGTCAAGATGAATCAAATGAGCCCAAACACAATAGGATTGCGCCGTTTGGTAACAGAGTTCCCATGGCCAATTGGCCACCTTCCGGCTCCAGCATCGTACTTGTCAAGCCAAATCAAATGAGCCCAACCATAATTTCATACTTCATTATTTCTTTACATCATCCTAGCTCAAGAAAAGGAGGTTTTGCTGCTGTCAAAAGAGTCCGTGAAAGTTCGCGTTTCCGAAGCCGGGCAATGAAAACTAGAAATCGTTCCATTTTCAAGCTCATTACACACTCTGATGTATAAATGGTTCATGTCATGACGACTACCACTCACTATGCTTGACAGTGTGGCGATACGTACGACTTAGTGACGTACGACTCGCTGAACTGGAAGCGGCGGAGAAATTATCGGCGCTGAAAAAGCAAGAGCTGGAGCTAGAAGCCGAACTCGTGAAGAAGCGACTAGCTGCTCAAGTCTCCGTGATACAAGACGACCAGAAGAGTCTTCATGGGGACCCTATTCCGCCCGCTGCCCGACGACAATGGATAGACGACTGGCTGTTGACAACGAACGACGAGAGGAAGCGGTCGCCACGGAACGAATGCGACCAAGGCAGCTACAGTTCCAGCCACAACGAGGAAGATCACCGAATCCTGCCCGATCGAGGAGAGGTGTGGAAGAATTGGCCGAAGCCCTGCAGAAGATGACAAGACCGAGGCTGCGTTATGTCGACCTGCCATCGTTCACCGGATCGGCGAATGAGTGGCCACCCTTCAAGGCCTCCATGTGGGGCTCCACCAAGATGTACAACATCACCAACGCCGAGAACATCCAGCGATTGAGGAGCTGTCTCAAGGGAGAGGCACTAGACGCCGTGGCTGCGCTACTACACACGGCCACCGATCCGGACGTGATTATGAAGACCTTAAAGCAGTGCTTTGGTCACCCGGAGCTCATCATCGACCGAACTTTGGATGAGCTGAAGAAGTTGCCAAAGCCCGGGACATCAGCGACGGAGTTGAACAACTTCGCCATCAAACTGCAAAACACAGTCTGCGTGCTGACATCGATTGACCGGCGTGGATACCTGAACAACCCCATGCTGACCCGAGAGGTGCTAGACAAGCTCAGCCCGCATATCCGCTCGCGCTGGTGCGACAACGCGGAACAAGAAGAGGGAACCATGGAGCCAGAGATCGTCGTCCTTTCTCGCTTTCTCATGCGCGAGGCGGAAAAAGCTTTACGCCACACATACGCGCCAGCTACGAGCACGACTATGGCGGTGAAGAGAGAGCTGAAGCCTACTGCGGCCCCGAAGAAGAAAGAAGAAGAAAGAGCCCAGTATACACCGTCGTCGATGAAAAGCAGGCAGAACCATGCCCGAGCTGTGGACAAGCCCACACGCTTCCGCATTCTCATAAATTGTTAGGGAAACCGCGTTTTTCCGTTTTTTACACGCCCCGGCCCGGCACCGGCACCGGTTTAGTGAATAAAAGCTCATGCACAGGAGACGGTTTTTCTTGACCTCGAGGTCAGTGAACTTTCAACAGCTTTTTCGATATAAAATCAGCCATTTTTGTCTTCTTCCACCCTAATTCAATTCAATATTCATTTATTTCAGACCGTTAAATTTAGTCCATAGTGTTAGTAACAATATCTTAAAGTCTAGTGTTAGTAACAAACATAAAATTAAAATAAAAAGTTAACATATACACACAGAATACACACACACGCGAGCATCTCATCTCGTAGTGTGGAGCTGCACCCAACGACTCAACATTGGGGAGTCCCACCGGTCTATAAATACACTCAGGATTCTGTTGGTGCTGCCGCGGAGGCGAGCCAGCATGGAGGCGCTTCGTTTTCTCATTATAGCGTAAAAGTCATCCGTACGCGCCTCCGCAAACATGCCAGAGGCACTGCAGAACCGCGGCAGCCGCAGCAGAACCCTGAAAGCGTTATTATACTGGACCCGCAGGTCGCTATATGCCCGCTGCTTAAAGTCGACCCAAAGGCTGCAGGTGTAAAATGACTGGCAGTATGCTTTAAAAAGCGTTATTTTAACTGCTTTCGTACACCTAGCGAACCTTCGGGCCAGCATATTACAGCGGACAGCCAGCGACCTGCGTTCCCTCTCAATGTCCATATTATCTTTAAGATCATCAGTGACCCAGTGGCCCAGGTATTTGAACTTCTGTACCCTACATAGAGGAGTGCCACAGAGTGAGACTTCAGGCAGATTATGGTAGGTTTTAGAGCCTGATTTAAAAACCATAAGCTCACTCTTCTTTGCATTATACCTGAGCCCATGGGCCACCGCATAGGACTCACACATTGCCACGAGCTTCCTAAGAGCACTAACCGACGGGCTCAGCAGCACCATGTCATCGGCATAACTGATGTTGTTCATACAAACACCATCAATATGACAACCAACATTGGCGCCGCTGAGCTCACCGATCAGTCGGTTCATATATAGGTTGAAGAGCCGCGGTGAGCTCAACCCCCCCTGCCTCACCCCGCACTCCAGCCCATACTCTTCCGAGTAAGCGCTAGCCCATCGTACGCTGTTCCTCTGATGATCATACCAGTACCTAAATAATGATACAATGTCAGACGGCACCGTTGTATCCTCAATACTTCCACATTTTCACGTGTCCCGAATGCTTGAAATGGCGGATATTAAAAATATAACTCTAAAACTACTGATTTCCGACGGTTCCCATATTTTGATATCGTCTATAAATACACTAATCTACATTTAAAAACCATCATGCATAACTGCTTATGCATCTGCGACCGCAGTCGTTCTAAGTCTTTCCGTTTAATTTACCTCGCTCGAATGATGTAAAGTATTATTAGTATTACGGGTATAAGTAGCTATTTCACCCTCGAACTATATTCACCCTCGCTCGCTTCGCTCGCTCTGGCGTCTAAATATCTCGGGTAGACTCGATCCTTAGCGCCCTTTGCGAGCTGCGCTCGCACGGGCTCCAAATTGGACCTTCGTCCGAAATAGCTCTCTTTCAACAGTTACATAGGACAATAAAAACAGAAAACTTGTACAAAGGCGAGCTTATCTCTAATAAGAGATCTCTTCCAGCAAACCAAATAGGGAACAATCGACAATATAGACACGTACGACATACGATCATAAATTAAAACTATCGTAAATAGGAATGGATGTCCGACGATGAACGAATTTTAGGATCGATTGAAAACAAATGGTTGTTTTAGAAACCAAGTACCTACTTATAGCGCGAATTAAAGTTTTACTTTACATTAAAACAACTCTAGAAATAATTTTATCAAAGCATTAAGTAACAATTTGTGATAATTAGCAAATAAAGTAAATGCCCTGTGATCGGGCGTTTATTGGGCATAAACGGACGTTTATTGGGCGTTTATTCAATACGTCCGTAAATGTCCGGGCAAAAACCCATCACTAGTCATCACTGATGACTTTACTGCATTCTTATCACGAATAGACTATAAGAACACAGATTACATTATCCAGAGTGGCTCGATGGGTAGACCTTCTATTACGCAAAAGAAGTATTGAACGAATTATTAAGAAAACTTTGCAAGAAGACTTTATAAGTATCTATTTGTTTCTTATCAGCGTAATCCTTGGGACTTTCATAATAGGTACTTTCGATCTACTAATAAGTTAAAATGCTCCAAACTGGTAACCGAATCAAGCCATCAACTCGGAAATACGAAAGTGAACTCTTTCAACAAACATTTGATCCTAATGTTAACGTCATAAAAAACTTCCCACTGAAAGTAAAGATTTTCCCTCCCGGAAAACTTTTATTTTAAGTCAAATTACGCGGGTTCATATTACAAGCCCGCCCTTTTGATTGGGGATTAAGGGCAGGGCTGCCAAAGGCCAAACCTTTACCGAAAATTTGTTAGGAATTTTAGGTTGTGTGCTTGCCGTAGAGTTTTTGGATTCCTTTCAGAGTAGGAGGGTCAAAGCAGTCATTCACTCATAAACCCTTATTGTTAGTTTCGGTTCTAAGCTATTTTCTAGTTAGTCCTGAGCGATACGATTGATATGACACACACAGTTGTTGGTTTGGTTATGAATTATGACCTTTGGTTCGGAATCATTGAAGTTAGAATGTCTTCTTTGGATTAGTAAGATTTAAGGTTCCGGAATACCTTTATTCTAAACTTAACTGGTCCCGCAGGACCCCGATTAACTCAAGAGCAGCCACACTACTGCTGTCGTGCGTGTCCGAGACACAAGACTGCTGCATTCCGTGGTAGTTTTCGCTATGCTGCTACCAAATGCTGGAATAATATTCCACCTCCGTTTCATGATCTGAAATCAGTTAGCTCCTTCAGAAACACGCTCAAGGCACATCTGTTAGCAGCACAAAAAAACAGGTGACAGTAATAGGTACCAGGTCCACCCTAACTCACTCGAACGCACAAACTCCACGTATTCCACATTACCTCCATATTTTCACTATATACTTATGCTAAATTACACTTTGCCCCATACCCCCAACATTTAACTTAAGATTGTATGATTGTTTTTCTTGTTCGTTTGTTTGTTTTTAACATATGATTGGCTTTATTTATTTTTATTTTCCGATCGTTTCTTGATGTTGCCTTTGGCGCATGGCGCCACTGGTGCATAATTATGCTCTTTCGGTGTATTTACTTTTACTCGGATTATACATTTAGTTTTAAGTTTCTAATTTTAGGAAATGGCGTGAACTGAAAACCAGCGTTACGTGCAGCTCACTGCTACACGTAACATATGCTGAGTTCAAACCATTTTGACATTTAAACCTTAACCATAAACTTTGTACTATTTTTTTATTATTATTCCTGTGTTTATTTGTCAAATAAATATATTTCTATTTCTATTCTATTTCTATTTCTTCTGATACAAATTTTGGATATCTTATGGCCAATTTCATAGACAGACTTATTGAGTTGCAGCTTGAGAATGTCCGTCAAAAACGTGAGTGTGAATGAGGCGACAGAAAATATTGTTTTTTTTTTCAGTGCAAGATAATCATTAAGTATTGGTTTTCGCCAGGACCACGTCAGATTCGTGGAACCCACAGCCCTGTCTCGGGTTACAAATCGACGGGGACGTCATAAAAAATTCTGAACTTTAACAAAAGTGACAGTGAATACCAAAGTTCTTACGTTTTCATACACTTCGTTCGTGAGTTACCATTTCACCTAAGTACCTTCTTACTTTGTAATAAAATGAAACGGTCCCGGATTTTTATTCTGTTAGTTATTGCCAATATTATTTATCGTCAACGTAAATCTGTATAATTTTTGTCGTAACAGGAAATAACCAGTATTTGAAAGGTTTGGTTAGGTCAGTATTAATCGGTAAAAAATAAACCTAAAAAATATGGTTGTTGTACAACAATCTTACTGTACGTTAGATTTTACCCATACTGTTGTTTTCAAAACATATTTACCGATATGACGTAAAACGAACGTATAGGTATATGGCAAAATCTATCGTTTGTTTAAGACGGCGCCCTAGGCAAAAACAGCCTTTAGCAAAACACAAATCGCTCGGAATGATGACTATTATTGCTGTACGTTTTTTCTAGCTTGTTTATTACGAGTGTCAGCGTGACTTCGCTTTCCCATAAACGTAATTTTATTAATTTTGCTCGATAGAAAAGTCTCCTGAAGTTGCCAGACAATCTGTCTGTCACAATGTTTTATTTTACAATTTCGCACCGCATCTGAATTTGTGTTCTTGTTATTTATCTAATCATTATAAAAATGGTATAGTAGGTTCCTCAGTTAGACTTTATTGGCTTGGCTTTAACATTTTTTTTTTAATTATTTAATTTACTCTAAAAATAAGTTAAAGATGAAATTCTAAGTTCTGATTGCCTAGGGCCCGCCCTTAAATGTTTGTCATGAAATATACAATATTCGCACACAAATTAATTACTATCTATCCACCCAATAAACGTTGTAAGCCAACGAAACTGTAAAGGCATTGTTTTAGCATTTCCCTTTGTCGGGTTTCAAATGGAATGGGTCAGCAATTTCACTGTTGCTGCATTTTTGGGTTTACCTTACTTGGTGAGGCATGAATCGTAGTTCAGTGGACCCTGAACACTGACCTTTAGTAAAAGCCACGACTCATCAACATCCCTGTCTGTCACATTGTTGGATATTATTAGAAATATCGTCATCATCATTCATTACTGCATAGAGGCAATGGGCTAGCCCCCTGTCACGCAGAATGGAGCGTTAATGAATTGGCTAGATTGGGTGGGAAAAGGCGTGATGCTATGTTCTATGTTATCGTCATCATCTTAAAAGTAGAAAAGGTCTCTACATTACAGTTACCTAGTTCGTGTACGACGGACCAACGCATAATGTTCCGTGCCCGCCAAATACATTACAAGAAGGTAGGTACTAGCTAGTAGACCTCAAACTGATATGATGCCTTCTTTACACACACGCATATCGCAAATGATGGAGTGGAGCGTCATTTCAGGAGGCCTAATGATGGAGTGGAGCGTCATTTCAGGAGGCCTAATGATGGAGTGGAGCGTCATTTCAGGAGGCCTAATGATGGAGTGGAGCGTCATTTCAGGAGGCCTAATGCCTAACTGCCCGCTTTTTCTATAAAGTTTTTTTTTGTTATTAGTTTATCGTGCAATCAGTCTTTGACTATGAGCAGATTTTTTGAGTGATGGTGTTATGTAGAGGTAATTCCCCTTTGGGATTACTCTTTAGTTATGCCCTAAAGGCTGTCCAGCTCTGATATGTTACGTCTCTTCAGGCGCCCCATGTAGGAGGGAATTGTCAGTTGGACTGCAAGTTGGTTTGGATGTTTGGTTAGGCGGGATTTGTACTGTTTGCTGTAGTACTTTATCTCCTCCTTGACTGTGTTCATGTTTAGATAGTTGTGGACCTCTGCGTTTCTGATAAACCAGGGTGCGTTGGAGATATTTTCTAAAAAGTATACAAAAAAAACACGGCACTAAGTAGGGTAGGTACTGTTTAGGTCTTGCTTTAAGAGTTTGTATTAGAACTCTAGATTGGACAAGCATAGGCTTTGGCGGCAAATCGGCACAACGATATTGTCATTCCACAGTTTTTTTTTCAGATCAATGAAGAAGATAACTCTCAAATAAGTGTGTGGTACTCTCTGAAACTCTGAACTATGCCGCGGACAGATGGACAGACGACACAGCGTAACTATTTTTATATGGTTTGGTATTAACTCGGAAACTCTAAAACATTTGCTAGGATCGGAAATACTTACTAAGTAATAATACACGAAGCACATTTAAACTTGTTAGACATCTAATATACATAGTCGGGCCATAAGTTCTGTCACATGGGTAAAATTTCGAATTTAGAATAGAGGCCACAAAAAAAGTTATGGGAATTCGAAATTTGAATATTTCAAGAAAATAAAAATACAGGTTTTCTGGAATATTCTTCATTTTCCAATATGGAGTGGACGCGCAAAGAAGACAGAGTCGCAATAATTGCATTGAATCGTTGCGGCCACGCACCAACAGTGATTTTTAAACTACTGAAAAATTTGAAAATTCCACTGAGATTCATTTATCGTACTATCAAACGATTCAGGGAAGATTCAAGTTTAGATGATAAAGAAAGAAGCGGTCGACCTCGTACTGTTCGGACTCCAGCGGTCATCAAAGCAGTGAAGGCGCGAATCCAACGAAATCCTGTCCGCAAGCAAAAAATGTTGGCTCTGCAGATGGGACTAAGCAGAACAACTGTTAAAAGAGTATTGAATGAAGACCTAGGACTGCGTGCTTACAGAAAAAGAACAGCACATCTTCTTAACGCACGGCTGAAGAAAATCAGACTCGAAAGATGCCGGGTTTTGTTAAGGCGGTACGCAGGTAAAAAATACCGCGAAATACTTTTTTCGGACGAAAAATTTTTTAATGTTGAGGAGAGTTACAACAAACAAAATGATAAAGTGTATGCACAGTCTAGTGAAGAAGCGAGCAAACGTGTGCCACGTGTTCAGCGTGGCCATCACCATTCGGCATTCATGGTTTGGCTTGGGGTCTCCTATTTGGGTCCAACAAAGGTGTTTTTTTGTGAAAAAGGAGTGAAAACCAGTGCCCTCGTATATCAAAACACAGTCCTAACAAACATTGTGGAACCTCTTTCACAAACAATGTTCAAAAATAGGCACTGGGTTTTCCAGCAGGATTCTGCACCGGCCCATAAGGCGAAAAGTACCCAAAACTGGCTCACGACCCATGGAATCGTCTTTATCAGGCACGAGGATTGGCCCTCCTCCAGTCCAGATTTGAATCCTTTGGATTATAAAATATGGCAGCACCTAGAGGAGAAGGTCTGCGCTAAACCCCATCGCAATTTGGAGTCACTTAAAGCATCTCTGATTAAAGCAGTCGCCGATATTGACATGAATGTCGTGCGTATTTCGATTGATGACTGGCCTAGCAGATTGAAGGCTTGTATCGAAGCCAGAGGAGGACATTTTGAATAATTTTAGTGTGGTTTAAATCTGTATTTTGTACCCTTTCATTTGATATATAAATGGTTGTAGTGCGTAACTCATTGTGTCATTTATTTAACTTTCCATATGTGACAAAACTTATGACCAGACTATGTATTTTCCCAATAGTATCGATGGAAATAGAATGTTTAATTTCAAGCACGAATTGTTGCCAGTTACAAGTCTCTCAGAGGCAAGGGTATAGGAATTCTGTTCTAGTTCCAAGAAACTAGACGAAGAGCTGCCGTCGTGACCGCGGGCGGAACCAGTCGAATATTACATTATAGTTGAAAAGGCGTCTAGAACTGAAACTGATTTGTAGCAGTATGGAAGATATAGCTCCGTGGTCTAGTGGGTTTCATGCTTGCCTCTCACGCAGGACGTGCAGGTTCGAATCCCGGTGCTGCGGGTTGATTCTCGCGCCTTCGATATACGGACATCGAGACCTATATTGACAGATTCCCCTACAAAACCACTATAGGTGTAGATATCTATCGTATATCGAATGCGCGAGAATCATGCTCCTGACCATGTACCAATGAGATAAGTCATTTATCATACGGACACTCTAACGGTGATGGAAAACATCATGAGGAAACCGTAACTCCATAGCTGCGGCGATGGACTAGCCCCCTGTCACGCAAAATGGAGTATTGAATCACTGGCTGAAAGTGGGCACAGTGGCACCTCTGCCACCCCGTTTGGGAAACTCCACATCCACACCTCTATACCAACGTAAATTGTACTACCACTACCACAAGCCTCCGCACACCAAGCCAAACTTGCTATCCTCACGTGACTGCTTGTGTTGGTTTGGCTAGCTATGGACCAGGCATAAGAATATTGGATAAGGGTCTATTTCACAATTTTTCTGTCACACGAATAAGATTAATTAAATTAACGTGTAATCGACCCACGAACGGTGTAACGCAAGCTGCAAATAGCGTTGCAAGCGTTTCGAATCTGCTACGAACGGCGTAACGCAAGCTGCAAATAGCGTTGCAAGCGTTTCGAATCTGCTACGAACGTTGTTACGACACGCTGCAAATAGCGTTGCAAGCGTTTCGAATCTGCTACGAACGTTGTTACGGCACGCTGCAAATAGCGTTGTAAGCGTTCTACGAGGGCCGATTTCACGATTTTTTATGTCACACGACCTGAAATCGACCGATAAAGTAAAGTAAGCGAGCTCCGTGGTTTCACACTGCTTCTGATGCATGAGATGCACATTCGAATCTCGGCTGTGCTGACTATGTGATAATTCAAATTGTCATATGTACATTTTACGGATGTTTCTGTTTAGTTTCATTGCAGTTGAAAGATTTATTTAGCGTTGCTGAGTTCTATTTATTCATGTAAATGATAGAAATAAACATAAAAATTTACATACAGGCACATACATTTATTCTGGCCCCACACTAGGATACTCTGTGTTGTGGGAACCAGAAACAGCGACATCACAAACATGAGGTTAAATAAATGTGTATTTTCTCGAGCTGTACAGTAAGCAACAGGTTCGACGTCCCTGTTTGTTTGCCATTACTAACGTCTCTGTGCGTACTCCTAGCAAAAAAGGTCATGGGATCTAAATTCTGAATTGTCACCTAATTAGTGCTCTGTTAGAAAAAAATGTGCTCTTGGAGATAAATGGAAAAAACATATTTCAGCTGATCGCCCGGCACAAAACGAATGGTTAAGTGAAAAAGTAAAAGTAGCTCTGATCAACTTGGTTTTATAGTAAAAGTTGTTCAAAATGATGTCCCTAACAACCCTTTAAAATATGTCTACACTCTTCTGTTACACTCTGTATGATTGCACTCTAATTAAATACTCTAGTAATTAAATATGAACTTTTTCACTACAATTATGTTCTTTCGTTTATTATAAGTATTTAATGAAGTATGAATGACTCAATACAAGGTGATTAACCAAAACCACTCAAGTATCTCGCAAAAAGTTAGACCATAGAAAAACTAATAATGAAACGCCAACATTCCGACATTGAATGACATGACAATCAAATGATAAATGAAATGAAAATAGACTACCGAGGGTCCGTCGAAGTTTCAGGACTGAAAACTGATCCTTGTTCGAATGAGACAGGACTATACAGCTTTCCAACGACGTTTTGGCGCGCAGTGACAGGTGGTAATAAAGTTTGATGATGCAATGAGGAGTGATAGATCTGTGTTGATGATAGGTAGTTCGGTAGCGTTAGAGACTATATAATATCCAATTGACTGCGCCTGCGGGGGAATGCGGCTCGCCAAACGCTACGCAACCTATGTACGATGACAGGCCGCCAGACAGTTTCGCAGCGGCTGACCAATCACAGTTCTCTTACCTCGTCCCCCGCCGCCGTAAATAGTTGAGTTGTGTTTCAAAGGAAAATGTATCTATGCGCTCTCCACTGGATAAGTGCTCCCTGGGTAGCGTAGACCTGGTGGTGCCCCCCCCTGTGAACGTCACTCATCTCATCAGCCAAAAGATAGTCGGAAGACTGTACATATAGGATTCCTAATGATTCCTTCTAGTTTATATATTTATTTAATTAGCACACTTTTGATTTTTTTTCGTCACACACTGGTAAGATCTTTTGTGTACCTGCTCTGAAAATCGTGGGGACCTTAGAAACTTATGATGCCAAAAATAATCACATCATTGCTTTGACTTTTCTTCCCCGGATGGGATTCTAACATACTATGCCATAACATAAAATGGAAAGCTAAGACTAAAGTTTCTTATCTTTTTGGAGGCCAGTTTTAATTCGTAGTATTCTAAAGTAAGTTGGTTAGCAAAAACACCGTAGTCGTACAATACTCCGAACATCCCGTCCCAAATAATGAAGATCGATCGACAGCCATTGATAAATAACTCTCATCTACCAATTCACCTCTCAGTTTCCGAGAGACAAAAGTTTTTTTATTAAACCGGAGGCAAAGGCCATCCCTCTCCGGGTCAGTTGGTTACATTATGAACCCCAGTTTGGATTAGTTGGGAGCTGCACGCGACAGACCAATTTTAATTTCAAATTACTGGAAAAAGTTGGAGAGACAGGGTTTTCTTTTTGTTGTATTTTGCAATGCCATTTGCAGTGTTGCCGCTGCCGTAAAAGCTTTGTTTGCTTTGGGATTTTCGCCGCTATCGAATACATTGGGATAAGTGCCGCCAAATATTTGGCTTCGCTGGCAATTCGCAACTTCACGCTTCTATTTGAGGTTTTGAGTGCTGGAACGACACGGTTGTTGCCTTTATGATTAACTTGTTTTCGAAAATCCTCTATGCTCGTACTTTCGATGGTGGTGTGAGCGTCGTAGGTGGCGCAGGTCACACAGAAACTCCATTTTGTGTGACAGGGGGCGAGCCCATCGGTGCCGCATGTGTATTATGCTATGTACCTTTAAAATAGGCAAATTATGTCGTACAATTGCCAAACTAAGTTTGCCAATTTGTGGCATTGCCTTGCCAGAAATTAATACGGTTGCTGGCTCATTTGAAATTCCCGGGGGGCAATTTCACTAGCACAATGACGACTCAGTCACAATGACGTGACGACAACGAGGACGACGTACTTTTTGTATTATTATTTGGGCGTTTGGAAAATCCTTTAAGAAATCTTGAAGCTCCAAGACATCGGAATTATTTTTCCTGAAAATGGAGAGCTGAGACCGCCAACCCCCAGTAGTCGGAAAAGCATGCTATGAAGATGTTGCTTATCTTAGGAAAAGGGTTAAAGAAAAAGACGTAATACCAAAACTGGACCACCATTGCCTCAGCGTCATTGTCATTGAGACGTAATTTTGTTAGTGGAAACCAGGCCCGTACCAAGATGCGGTTAAAGTTACCTATCTTGATGGCCGCAGTAAGCCTATTACTTTTCATGGTGTTGTTATTTGGGCTACCAAGTTTTACAACTTCATTTAATTTCGCTTTCGGCGATCTGCTTTCTTCGCCAACAATAAACTAAAATATAAGTATTGTACTACAATACAAGTAGTGTTGTATTTTCGTCCGCGTGGATTAGTTATTTTGGGCAGCCATTTTATTTTACAACTTTTTTTTTTACCTGGAAACAGCTGCGATATTTACTACAGTAGTGAAATTGGAAGATATTAGATGATTCAGAAGCCTCATTAACCCCTCACTCTGTACAGACCGATTTAAAAAAAAAAAACAGCCAAGTGAGAGTCGGACTCTCACACGGAGGGTTCCGCACCATCATTGTGCCAAAAGTACAAAAAATACGTTTCTTGTATGAAGACACCTTTATTTTTTCAATATTTCGTGTATTTCAGTATTTGTTGGTGGAGCGGCAACAGAAACACACATTCTGTGAACATTTGAACTTTCTAGTTATTACGGTTCGTGCTATAGGGCCCTCTGATGGACGGACGGACGGACGGACGGACGGACGGATAGACAGACAGCGAGTTTAGCAATAGGGTCCAGTTTGGCACCCTTCGGGCACGGAGCCCCAAAAACGTGCACGCACTTGCCGTCGCCGGTTTTGACCAATATTTTGTAATTGATCGCTCATCGGGTTCGTCTTCGGATTCGTTGTAACAAAGTCATCGTTCGCCTGAACAATCGATCAATGGTGTTCTGTGAAATGTCAATCGATCAAATGCCTTCCGAAGTAGTCGGGGAACAAATAAACTTCAAGACAAAACCTTAGCCTGTTTAATTTAATTCCAACCTATTCCTACCAGACTTCAATTCACCCTTTGTCTCACACACTTTAGCAAATAGCTTCCAATTGATATCCTCTCCATACTAAATACTGGATAAAGGGGGATCAGACGTGTGCCAAGAATATTAAGTAACCATATTAACCTCTCTTAGACAAGGATAGGATAGCTATCTGACCTTTCTCGTTTTAATGAGGACAATCTAATTTGAAAGGTTAAAGGCTATGTCGGAGCCCTGTCTGGAATTTGGACAGATATTTTACAAATCTTTACCCTTACTACATTAGGTATGTACCAACGATTATTTCTCTGCCTTTTATTTTGAAACCTTCGATTGACAGCGATTCTATTAATACGATGCCTTTTGTCCGGTAGCCAAATCAATCCATTTTCGAGGTCGCGTATTCAGATTACCTACCGGAAGGATGCCACAAGTTACTTAGCCTCCGCTGTCCGTCTGTCTGTCCATCAGCCAGCTGTATCTTATGCCATCATGACAGATAGGTACGTAGATAGAAGCAATTTGAAGGTATGTGTATTTCGGTTTCAGCTTCAGGGACAGCATTGAGTACACTTCAGCATTGAGTACATTTTCTTGTCCGATAGTACGAAACACTTGCCTAAGTCTCTGGTATTGCCGGGACGTGACGGTTTCTTAGTTAAATTAACCCTTCGTCGTGTAAATGGCCGAATTGACCAGTTAGGTACCCATCACTGGCCACAACATCTGTGGAGATGATTGTTGCAGCGCTAGTGTGTTAGTTATACCCCACATCGTCTTTGATGGCTATACAGCCCTATTGCGGCACGGCATTTCTTGCCACATCGATTGCACTTGTATCGCAAATCCGTTGGAGGAGATGAGGCACAGCGAAGCTTTTTCTGCTTAAAATGTTCTCCAGCCAGTCTTCGTCATACTTGGAACCTCCGATTTTGATGTCATGGCGCCATTCAGGTCTCATTTCGGCGCGATTTTCCCAGCAGTCGGTCGGTATTCCAAAGCTGGTCATGTCCTGCTTGCAGAATTTAACACATGTATATTTTCGTCTTCCCAGGAAGCCTCTTCTCCCTCGGCAAGGTCCTCAACTTCTTCCCCGTGGGCGGCGAGAGAGAGTGTCAAGCTTCGAAGGGGAACACCATCGCGCGCTCCGGGATCTGCCTCAACCCGTACGACTGCCGACAGAGGGACGGCAAGGTGGGCGGGGACTGCGCTCATGGGCTGGGGGTTTGCTGTGTTTGTGAGTATTCTGGACATATATATCTAGCCTATTATGGTCTCCCCGAGGGGCACTGGCCTCCACACCACAACGCTGGCTCTGTGCGAGTTGATGGAGGTGTGTCGGGCTAGTGGCCAAACTGGCTGTTAGAAGATATCAAGCTGCCCTATCAGGGCCTCTGACTCAGCTTTGAGGTACTACCACTGAGTAGCGATTGGTGCCGGGATTCGAAACGCTGAAGCGTCTGAACCAAATGCCACATAGAAACTGGTACCCATCCGGAAACCGCCTCGGCCAGTTGTTGCTACCCGCACGATCGTTTCCGATGTGCAAATGTCGCCCGGCCAACGCTTCTCTGGTCATACACACCTTTCCGGCTTCATGTCATAATGAGGCAACTGCGGAGGATTAAACCAATGGTTTAGATTTATGCATGTAACCCGCAGCTATGCATCCCCAATATGGCTGGCCAATCTCCGCCGCACAAGAATATAAATTTTAAGAAAAACCTACACGGATTTTTTTTTGTGGGGTCGACCCACTTTGGATCACTATACGTCCTTCTAACCGTTGTACTGGTAGCAAAACCTGCATTTGATTCATGTTTTAAAACCCAATGTCTTTCAATTTTAAAAGGGTTGTTTTAATGTTATGAGTTGTTTTTAATATGCTTTTTAGGGTACCGTACCCGAAGGGTGCCAAACGGGACCCTATTACTGAGACTTCGCTGTCCGTCTGTCCGTCCGTCCGTCATGTCTGTCACCAGGCTGTAACTCATGAACCGTGGTAGCTAGACAGGTGAAATTTTTACAGATGATGTATTTCTGTTGCCGCTATAACAACAAATACTAAAAATCAAAAGAAATTTAATATTAAGGGGGGCTCCCATACAACAAACGTGTTTTTTTTTGCTCATTTTTGCTCGATATTGATAATGGTAGCAGGTAGACGCTTAAAATGTTCACAATATATTGAGTATATTATTTACTTAAAAAATAAATAATTAAATTAAAATTAAATTAATATTTAGTGGGGGCTCCCATACTTTTTTTTTTGCGTTTTTTTATAGATAATGGTACGGAACCCTTCGTGCGCGAGTCCGACTCGCACTTGGCCGGTTTTATTTGATATTGTGTTGTTGTCATAGGTGCATAGCATACCTAGTAACAAACTTACTTACCGCACCGACAGTGTATTGACTCTATCCGGCTGCTCTAACTATGCGAAAACCCGTATCCTATGAGAATAAGATATACGAGTGCAATTTCTTTTGTAGTCGCCTGAAGTGAAAATTTATGTTCTCCCGAGTAGGTACTTCTACTTCGGGGTGAAATGAAATGTCGCGTATCGGAACAGAATGGGGTGTGACTTGAGTTGTGATGTGACGCAATATGCGCTACTGTGTGTATTTCACTATAAACTTTAAGACCTTTCTTTGTGCCAAATTTATGTTGAACTGGTAGACACATATAATTATTTTTGTGAACTCTTATCTTAATTTTTAGGGTTCCGTACTCGAAGGGTGCCAAACGGGACCCTATTACTGAGACTTCGCTGTCTGTCCGTCCGTCCGTCCGTCCGTCTGTCTGTCACCAGGCTGTATCTCATGAACCGTGGTAGCTAGACAGTTGAAATTTTCACAGATGATGTATTTCTGTTGCCGCTATAACAACAAATACTAAAAATTAAAAGAAATTTAATATTAAGGGGGGCTCCCATACAACAAACGTGATATTTTTGCTTTTTTTTTTTTTGCGATTTTTTATAGATAATGGTACGGAACCCTTCGTGCGCGAGTCCGACTCGCACTTGGCCGATTATTTCTTCTTTCTCTTCATTCTTCATAGAGTAATGGGCCTTTCTGGCACTCATATGGAGTATCGAATAATTGTCTAAACGTGGACACAATTGTAGGGGAAAAGGCTTGATTCCATGTTACGATATGTTGTTCTACATGCGTCATTGCTCGTTTCGAAAACGAGTTGAGTTTCAAACACATAAACCGTAAATTCTTGTATCTATCTTGATTTCACATTGTCCACTTTATTGGCCTATTATTTATACAGGATGGAAATTTTTAACACGACCTGGCGGCAAAGTACTCTAAATAACGGAGATAGCAAAGATTTGATCCTTATGATTGACCCTGTCGATTGGCGCCATAAAAGTACAGGTGTTGTTTTTTTGAATTCTACCCGGTCCGATTCCTGAGGCAAGCGTATTTAAAAAAATCTTGAACGCAGTTTTGTTTCTTTTCAAAAATAAAGGAATGTTGTTTGTTTTCCGTCTTCTACTCTACACGGTTTGCTGGAAGGGATCTCTTATTAGATATAAGCTCGCCCTTGTACATGGTTTTTCTAATATAAGCTATGTGTGTTATTTTATGTGAGTGCAATAAAGAAATTACGAAATTACGAATGTTTCCTTTGAGTGAAATTTGCTATCTCCATTATTTAAAGTACTTTCCCTCCAGGTCGTTTTTAAAAGTTCCACCCTGTATCTGCTACCAAGCGGGTCACATGTTAGGTTGGATTGGAATGGTTTGTACGGTACTCAGGTCGTCTCAACATGAAGCGATATAATTGAAACAAAAAGTAAACTTTAGAAAAAACCGACTTCCACAACCCCTATTTGATTAGATTGAGTTTAATACAAACTGTTACCCTTATCCCCCCCCCCCTTGGGGAGTTAATTTTGTCAAATCCCATATCAGTGCTACCCCACGCTACTAAGGAACCCCTGTACAAAGTTTCATGGCTCTAGGTCCACCGGTTTAGGCTATGCGTTGCCTGCCCGTCAGCATTGTATTTGTACCTAGTATTGAGCAGATCTGGTGGCCATATGTGGTCTTCAACAGCAGTTCCGCATCACAATATTATGCTTACCATGTGCATTTGCACGAGTTATTATGAAAAACACAAAAATCACTATAGGTCTGCCTATAATATTTGAAGAGTTCCCTCGATTTCTCCAGGATCCCATCATCAGATCCCGACCTGGTGTCAATGGGACCAATGGGAAGGTAAACCCTTTCAAACAAAAAAATTATTTTCCAAATCGGTCCATCCGTTTAGGCGCTATCGGGGTGCAGACATAAAAAAAAAAAAAAAAACAAATATCCGGACGAATTGTAAACCTCCTCCTTTGGGAAGTCGGTTAAAAAGTCTATGCAGTTGGTTGGTTGGCATCATGACCACCACAACAGTAGGTTGCGGGGTAAATGGTCGCAGTTGTTGGCCGCATCATGAGATACCTAGTTGCTATACAGGGTGTAACAGAAAGGGGTGCACAAGCCGAAAGAGGGTTGTTAGGGACATCACTCTAAACAACTTTCACTATGGGACCTATCTGATCAGAGCAACTTTATTTTTATTAACTCGGTACATTTCGGGCCTGTGCTCAGCTTATCTGTATGGTGGAATGAAAAATTGAGTTGCTCTGATGAAGTCGGTCCCATAGTGAAAGTTGTTCAGAATGATGTTCCTATCAACCCTCTTTCGGCTTTACACCCCTTTCTGTTACACCCTGTATCGTTCCACGTCTACAAATATTGGCTGGTCTAGTGGTATCACGCCCGTTTCTCAGGAGATACTGGTTCAATTCCCGGTGCTGACCATGTGCCAATGTGCTAGGTAATACCATCACTCGATATTCCATGGTAAATGGACACGCGTGGGGGTTCTTGGTATATTATACGGACGCCTCTAACGGTAAATCGAAAAATGGTGAGGAAAGTGAATTTATAGGCCAATGTTATACGATTCACTTTCGATTACGTAGATGACCGTTATTCCCAAAACTTGATTCTATAATCTGCATCTTACATCACTGATGTCATCCGTGAAAGCTATTGGTTTTAGATACGAAGAGAGGCTCGACCTTCACCCATCTGTTACTGCGATGAAACTTGGTTTATATATATTTTTTTATGCTAGAAAGAATGAGAACTTTGCTATAAGATATGAATAGAACTTGTCACGGCGAATCGAATGAGCCAAAACTCGAGGATTTACAAGTAAGCGTATTAGAGTTCCCTCTGCAACCTTCGAGCTCCATCATCACACCAGCTTGATAGTACCATATTATTTGAAAGAAGCTAACTCTACGGTAAACTCTACATAGCTTCTAGCAACACGTAAACTATTACTACCTATACACGCACAGCTATTCACAGCGAAATCACATCAAAACACGAGACTGAGACGCCTGGGCTGCCATCGAAGCAGGCTAGAGCTTCGAAACTTAGTTTTAAAATGTTTCGCTACACGCAATCCTAGATGCAGTTCAAGACTTTCTTGTTGGATGCGGTTTGGTGAGATCCACCCGTGAGTCACAACAACTCTAGTACAGTACAGCCAGCCTAAGAGTTAACTAGACCAGACTACAAGTAGTTTAAACTGGCCGACGATGGCCTAGCCTTATGCTTATGCTCCATTCGATTCAAGTTTGTTCTGAATTCACATTAAAAAAATTGACCGGATTTTATTCTTTTTCTCGGCAATCGTTTTCATCCTGTTTTTCGGCGAAAAAACAATCTTAGCGACTGTCAATTTAGGCTATCGATCATTTATACGAATTTGTATTGAGATCTCGTTCTCGGTCTCGGTCTCGGCTTTCTCGGCCAATTTTCGTCCGAGATTCTCGTTCTCGGTCTCGGCTTGAATCTGCCGAGATTCTCGACCGTAACCGAGACTATTTAGCGCTCGTGTGAAGTCATCTGTTTATTGATAATTTGAAATTTGCCGCGCGCGCGTGTTTGCTAGGTTGGTATTATGGTATCGTCAACCTGTCATGTTGTCATCAGTGCTCGCTGCTCGAGCTTTCAATGGCTTTGATTGGTTTGTAAAATGAAATGGCGTGACTGCGAGCCTACCCATGGGCTAATATTTGCGTTTGTTTTTGCCGTTTCGTTTATGAACAACTTCATTCAAACACTTGTGTTAATGTTTATTGATTGTGATTGATTATATTCAATTTACACTACACTACATTTTAGTAAATTTCATTATAAAATTCATGCTGTTAAATTATTTTCCCGATATTTAGTTGTAATGTATCTAGTCTCGGTCTCGGCTGAGAATTCATTTTAGTCTCGGTCTCGGTCTTGGCCGAGACTAAAAATCCTGTCTCGGTCGGACCTTACTGACAGGGACATATTTTGAGCATGTGGAGATATGGACATTTCCGTAGTTTACCACATAATGCATTTACACCACGATGTGACGGTATCATTAATTTTACGTAACGGTAAAAAAATACAGAAGTTGAAAATGTGCGTGTGAGCATAGTACTTTTGTTGTGATCACTATAGCGTCGCCACCATAGTGATACCAAAACATACAATTAACTTTCTCTGATGCCTCCTAGCTGTGGGCTACGTGTTTATAAACGTTATGGTCGTTTTTTTTTGCTACAGGGCTTTCTCACGCTATAATTTTAAATCACTCAACGTGTTTGCACATTTTGTGTCAAGCTTCTGGTATTATCTCTTCTGTGCTTCTGGTTTTGATGACAAATGACAGTCGGTCTGTAACTGGGAGCACTTATCCAGTGGAGGCGCATAGATACATTTTCCTTTGAAACACAACTCGCCAATTTACGGGCGGCGGGGGACGAGGTAAGAGAGCTGTGATTGGTCAGCCGCTGCGATACTGTCTGGCGGCCCATCATCGTACATAGGTTGCGTATGCGAACGTTTGTTGAATACAAAAAACGTTTGGCGAGCCGCATTCCCCCGCAACCGCGCTCAATTGGATATACATATAGTCTCTGGTCTGTAGTCTCTACCACTATGCAGGCCGTGCTAAGTTTATTTGTCTCTGTGAGAGTTGTAACCTCTCTTTCTCGTAGAGGATGCTGGGGGAGAGAGACAGAGGTGACGCCTAGATCAGACCCAAATGAACCAGCAATCTTAGCAAAAGACACGACACTCACGTATGTACATAATGTCAAAATAAATGATCGCAAGTATCGTGAAACGTAATTTCGTGGGGTTTAAATGTTGTAAAATGCGCGACATACGTCAATGGCGTGCCTTGTGCTAGGCATGCAGTAAACCACCATCGCCAGTACCCGATGTACCCAGTAGCATGTCGACCTCCGCGATGCCCCTCACCCCAAAACTCGCGCCACGCACGGCATACCAGGCCATATTTAACCAAGTGTATCTGTTTTCCCAGTCGAGGTGACATGCGGCGGCGAGGTCCGGAACAACCTGACCTACTTCATGTCCCCTCGCTTCCCCGAGCTGTGGGGCGGGCAGACGGAATGCAACATCACGATAGACAAGACGCACGCCGGGATCATGCAACTGCGGATTGATTTTGTGCACTTTAGCATTGTGAGTATAGTTAGCGGGTGCAACACTAACTATAGAAGGCAAGAGTAAAGTATCTTGTGAAGGTGCATTTACACCAAAATAATAAAGAGATTATTGATTATTATTATGAATTATGAATTAAAGAACGAAAAAACGAAGAACCAAAGATAGAGCAAAATAGCACAGTATGGCGGAGGCCTATACCCAAATATGGGTGCCCAATTAAAATTAGATAAATAACAGAATAGAATAAAATAATTAATAAAACATTTATTTACAAATAATTATTATGAAATATAGATAGAATAAGAATATAATTGTACTATAATTATTTATGTTTATTAATTGGAAATAAATGGCTTTTTATTTATTTACGGAAAATATTCAAGTATCATATTTCAGGGTCAACCTAACCGACAAACAGGGGATTGCGACGAAGACGTCATGACCATCGGCGATGGGGGAAACCTGTTCAGAATGTGCGGACAGAATCATGGTCAGCATAGTAAGTACTCAGAAACATTGTTTAATATAACCCCAGGTAGAAATAATAGTCAGTGGAAATGGTCTAACCGGCCATAACAATTGAAAGGTACTTGTTATAAACCCACTGATGAGCAGGACAATAACTATTGGCAATAAAGGGTGCACAGTTTCAGGAACCAATGGACACCAATGTGAAATTCGCCGGCCGGATACCGGATAGTTGTGTTGTTATTCGGTATCCGGCAAAACCTGAGAAATGTGTTTGTGTGAGTGCTTCTAAGTCTTATAGACTTTGACGAAATGTGAGACGTGTCTTTAAGATTTTCACGTGGCAATCCCATCGCCAGATATTTTCTGAACCCCAGAAATTGTATTTTGCTACGAAACCCTTCGAATGCGAGTCAGTTTATTTATTTATTTATTTCTGCGTGTATTTCTTCAACAAGAAACAACGTCACAAGTCTCACTCAATTTGTTTTTCCTTCTCGATTTCCAGACATCTCTTAACCGTTTAGTATTCGAAGCAGCCAACCTCTTACTATTCTGTAGGTAGACTTCTAAACGTGCTGACATACTGAGATAATACGAGAACAAGCGTTATATTCCATTACAATACAACGAACTACCTATTTGGAAAAGGCAAAAATAGGAGGCAAACGAAACTTAAAATTGCCAGGAACTCAGGTCCAGATAAGTTACAGCACCAATGATTAGTATCTGTGATGATGATGAGACTGATGAGACTATGATGATGATCCGTATAGACATCGGTGGTTTAGCTGTAAGGTTAAAATTGAAAAAGTAAGTTAATTGAATTGAATTGAATCACAATCGGACTAGAACTGCTGGATTATTTGACGCGTTTTGAATATAATCGATTGTTTTCGTTCCGCCTTTTCAAATGAAATTACGGGCTTCGGGCGAATTCTGCGACACGAATGTAAATTAAATAGGTTTTATTGCAAACTTTGTTACCAAACAACACTAAGCAGGGGGTATTGTTTGGATTAAGTAACTTTTGTGTATTGCCTGAGTGCTATAGAATAGGGCACAGGCACGATTGCGTCCCCTTTGAGTCAATAACTCAATACTCCATTTTGCGCAAACGGGGGCTAGCCCATCATCGCAGCCTGCTACCCCGTATGATATTAGATAACTATTCTTCGATGTATGCGTACAATGTCATTCACCAAACGATCTATCTTGGAACGGCGATCCGCGATCCGCGATCCAGGATCGCGGAGTATGGACCTTGGACCGCCAAGCGCCTGAAAATCCGACAACTGGGTCGAACGCAGCGGGGAGCGTGCGATCCAAAATGGACCTAGGATCGCGTGAGGCACGTCCACACCTACCGCTCCCTTGGAGCCTGCCGGGCGCGATTCGGAGCGCGTTGGATCGCCCTGTGGGGAAGCAGCTATTGACATTATTCTCTATGGTACTCTATGCAAAAACTATAGGTACTCTCATGCTGATACCCGAAACTCTTTCTTTCAGTCTACTACACCCTCTCAACCGCATCCGAATCCCGCGCGGATGACGAGCTACCAGGCAGCAAGCAGACCCGCCTCTCCATCCGGAGTCGAGGCGGCCTGGAGCCCCGGCTGTGGCTTATGAGGCTGGCTCAGATGCCGCTGGCTTACTCCGCGCCACACGACTGTCTGCAGTATTTTACTGCTAGTGAAGGTAAGTAGGTAGATAATGACAGTTGTAATTCATTTGACGACGGAAAGCCTACAGGGTCGATAGATGGATCGAAAAACCTATTGACAGTTCAAATTCATTTTACGACGGAAAGCCTACAGGGTCGATAGATGGATCGAAAAACCTATTGACAGTTCAAATTCATTTTACGACGGAAAGCCTTAGTTCTGGATCGGATGTTTATTGATCCAGAACTACGCTGTTTACATACTGCTACACAATATAATGTTATTAATATTCAAAATATGTGTAGTCTTATACAGATTCCCAAGTGAATCATACTGATTTCAAGATGAAATTTTTAAAACAAAAAAGTACATTACACTTAGAAAAATTATGTACTTCTGACTCAACTAAAATACTTCGCCATGGTAACCTGTTACCAAATTCCATACGATGTCTGATATGCGGGCCATCAAACTGCGGGAAAACGAATCTGATGGTCGGTCTTCTATTACATGAAAATGGGCTCCACTTCCAGAATGTTTACGTTTATTCAAAAACCTTACTTCAACCAAAATACGAATTTCTTGAGAAGGTCTTAAGTTTAGTTCCGAGTGTATCGTTCTTTAAATACCATGATAATCAGCAAGTACTCAGCACGGAGGAAGCGAAATCAAACTCAGTAATTATATTTGATGATGTCGCATGTGAAAATCAAAACAACATGCGCGATTATTTTGCAATGGGCAGACACAAAAATATTGATAGTTTTTATTTAAACCAAACTTATACTAAAATACCCAAACAACTCGTTAGAGACAATGCAAACCTTCTTGTACTTTTTAAACAAGATGACATTAATTTACGTCATGTATATGACGAACATGTTAACACAGATATGACGTGGAACGAATTTCGAGAAATGTGTTCAACAATATGGAGTGAGTCTTATAGCTACTTGGTCATAAACAAAGACTGTGAAAAAAATAAAGGGTGCTATCGTAAACAGTTTGACACATTCGTGGTTTTTACTCAGTGAACGTATATATATAAATATATAAATGCAGGTTAATTATATAATACTACACTAGCTCTTCAAGAGGACAAGCACACAGGTATTATTTAGATATGGAGAAAAACTTAAAGGAAATCGTAAGTGCTGCCGAAGCAGTTAAGAAAAAGTTTAAAAAAATGCGTAACATTGAATCAGAGTACGAAAAGGCTTTAGGAACCGTTTTCAAGCCAGTTCTTAGCCCCCTTAATAAAATTACAAATGCTATAAGACAAACAGAGAGTAAAGAAATAAAAAATCCAATTAAAAATGAAGAGTCAACCTTTGACAATGAAGTTGATGAACCCCCTGACTGGAGTATAGCTGATGAAACTATACGCAAAATCAGACTTTCGGATCAATTTATGACACCCACGCAAAACTTAGATCGTTCAATGGAAGACGATATTTCTGAAAAAGACTATAATGATGGAAATGAATCTAATATATCAGAAAAATCACTTGAGTCTGATAACAGCAGTCCCAACCAAAATTGTTCGTCGTGGTCACTTACATCTGAGTACTTAAAGAATACTCCTTTCGGGATAAGAGTCGACCGAGGAAAACTTATGATGGGGTCAGCTAATGTTACTATTACTGACAAAACCATCACAGTGGGAACACATGGTTACAATAAGACTCATGGATTGATGGAGTTGCTAACTAAACAATCACCAAACTTAGTAGGTTTAACCAAGGAAGACCTGGTGAATTATAAGTTAATGTTGATAGAGACAAATGCGCACAGACGAGATTATGATCCAAATAAACCAATAAAGAGCAACAAAGGAATAAAATACATAAAAATTATTAAACCTCTCTTTAATGTTAAACATGATAACAATCAGATCCAAGGTTCTGGTTTAGCAATACTGAAAAAATGGAAGAAAAATATTGATTATGTCTACTGGGACGATCCAAACGAGCTAGTGGAAAGGTTAAAACTACTTATTGCATCTCGTGACGCTGGAAACACTGGACTTGATAATGAAATAATATCCATTATAGAAGAACTTAAGGAAAGTGGTTTGCTTAATTAGAATAAATAACCCTGCCTAAATTATTGCTGTTTACTTCATTGCCAACCTCTCTACTAATAACTCGAGTAACCTAGCTCGGTAATATGAACATTGATAAATTTGGTCATCATGTTCATAAACGTTTACGTTTATCCCAATTGTTTGATTTTACTGATAATGCGTTGACCAAAAATGAAGAGGGTCATTTTGATCTTCAATCGTCTCGATTAAAAGGTTTACAGTCACCACACGAATCAAACGATGCCGTCAATAAGGAATACGTTGATAAAAAGATTAATGATCTACGAGGAGATGTTCAATTTTTACTGAACGAATCATTGAAAGATGTAAGGGATGTTTTGAATAACTTTATAAAGGATGTTTATACGAGGAGTGAATTAGATATCATCATTAAATCGTTGAAGAAAGATGAAGCAGCAAGTGGTAAACGAAATTCATAAAAATGCAAGAAAAAATTTTGTTCGTCGTTCGGTGCTTCTCAAGGGAATTGATGATTTATGGCAGGCAGATTTGATTGACGTTATTTCACTGCAGACTTACAATCATGGTTATAAGTTTATTCTTATCGTGATGGATTGTTTCTCAAAATACGCGTGGGCTCTACCCCTCAAAACTAAATCTAAACAAGAAATGTATAAATGCTTTGCAAGTATCTTGGAGAATAGTGGAAGACGACCAAATAATTTACAGACAGATATGGGAACTGAATTCTATAACGATGAATTCAAAAAACTAATGAAAATCTACAAAATAAATCATTATTCTACATATTCGGTTAAAAAAGCATCTATAGTGGAAAGGTTAATCAGAACATTAAAAACACATCTGTATAAGTATTTTAGTCTCAAAGGTAATTACAAGTGGGTGGGTGAACCATTAGAAAATGTAGTTAATTCTTACAATCACACAAAGCATCGTGTGACGCAACGGGAGCCTGTGAAAGTAACTAAGTTAAACGCACACAGAGTAAGAGAAAATATTAAAAAATTCCAGAGTAAACCTAATCATTACGCAAAGAAACCAAAGTTTTGTGTTGGTGATTACGTGAGAATAAGCAAGTACAAAGGGAGTTTTCAAAAAGGTTATACACCCAATTGGTCGACAGAATTATTTGTTATTAAGAAGGTAAACAGCACTATTCCTATAACTTATTTGATTGAAGATATCCGTCAACAGCCGATTTTAGGATGCTTCTACGATCAAGAGCTCCAGAAAGCTAAATATCGTGATGTATACTTAATTGAAAAAATTTTAAGAAAAAAAGGGAATAAGTTGTTTGTAAAATGGTTAGGTCTAGATAAAACTCAAAATAGTTGGATTGATAAAAAGACTGTTGTATAAAATGCAGCCTTAGTCTATTATCAGTTATGCAAGGCGGAGGTCTAGTTAACAGTCTGATAAATAATTTACCTTTCGAGTTACATCTACCTGGCTATAATTATTGTGGTCCTGGAACAAAGCTGGTTAAGCGATTAGCACGAGGCGACAAGGGCATTAACTCATTGGATGATGCGTGTATGCAGCACGACATAGCGTATACGAAATTCTCGGATTTAGAAAACAGACATAAGGCTGATTTAGATTTATTAAATATGACGAAGCAGAGACTTCGATCAAAAGATGCTAAACGTGGTGAAAAGATTGCGTCATGGTTGGTTAATAAAGTCATGAAGACAAAACTGAAAACCGGCTCTGGTATACGAAATTTTAAAGCTATAGTATCTAAAATAAAAGATCATCTTCAGAAATTGAAATCTAAAAAAAGTCATAGTGCTATTAAATATGCATATGCTGCAGCAAAAAAAATAATTGATGGAGGTACCAAACACAACATACGAATACCGCGAATTATTCCCCTCCCCAAGAGTGGAGGCATTCTTCCCTTAATACCAATCTTTGCCGGGTTGTCTGCCTTAGGAAGTCTTGCTGGAGGGGCAGCTGGAATAGCAAAAAGTGTTAATGACTATAAAGATGCTCAAGAACGCTTGCGTGAATCTAAACGTCACAATCAAGTGATGGAATCAATTTCAGTGGGTAAAGGATTATACATAAAACCCTACAAAAAAGGTAGCGGGTTATTTATAAAGTCTTCAAAAAACTAATGAAAAGGCTGCCTAAGCGTGCTCTAACGAATGTGGATATCATCGCATATGCTAAAGAAATACCATATTTTCGCGGAGTCTACATGAAAGATGCTTTGCCAAGAAAACCAAGAAGTATAGAATGTGGTATAATAAATTTAGACGATTCCTGCAATGAAGGAACGCACTGGGTAGCCTACATAAAAATTCATGAATACTATGAATATTTTGATAGCTTTGGAAACTTGAAGCCACCGGCAGAAGTTCTGAAATATTTAGATACTCCTAATTTGTACTATAATTATACTAGATATCAGAATTATGATAGTGTCAACTGCGGACATTTATGTTTAAAGTATTTGCAGGATTTTTGGAATAAACATATAAATGATTGATGTAAGCGTTTATTTTTACCATTGTTACAATGTCATTCACCCTATCAATAACAGGCAACAAGTCACTTTTAACAACGAATTATTCTCCTACATTACAACTAGAGGGAGAATATGAGTGTGCTTTACTATACCTATCCACCTTTAATTCAATTCCAAACGTTGATAGTAAAAATAACAAGTTTTATTATGGCGAAAACGATGTTATTGAACTTCCTGAAGGAGCATACGAATTGCAAGATATAAACGATTACCTTAAAGGAAAATTACAAGATATCAACTTTAATTTATCGTGTAACAATAATACATTAAAAACCCATATCTTCAGCACCAAAGCTATTCATTTTGAAAAAGAAAATAGTCTAGGAAATTTATTAGGATTTGGTAATCGGACGCTTGAAGCTAATATATTACATGAATCACAACATCCTGTCAACATTCTGTCAACAACTGTGGTGAGGATTGAATGTGATATTGTAAGCGGATCATATATAAACGGCATATCTAGTCACATTATACATGAGTTTGCGCCAAACGTCCCACCAGGATATAGAATAATAGAAATACCAAAGAACGTTATTTATTTTCCCGTTAACCAAAATAATATAAACACGTTAAATATCAGAATATTGGATATTAAAAACAATTTAATTAATTTACGTGGTGAAGAAGTTCAACTGTATTTACATCTTAAGAAAAATGATCGAGTTCAATAAAACCTTACCACCACAACACAAAACAATTAGTCACACTTCAATCTCCCACAAGGAAAGAACTGGGAAGAAAAAGAACCTAACATCAAAAAATAAAAAATTCCTGAAATTAATCGGACTCTTAAAATGAGTAACATGCTAGATATTTTGAGTGCACCTGTTTATGACAATAGCATTGATGGTATTGAGATTCATTCGTATAAACCTTACGTCACTAGTTTTAATCGTAATGATGAAATTCGTATACCAATTAATCAACAAGATCTGTACATACTCCCATCAGCAAGCACGTTATATTTGGAAGGTGTTGTCAATGTGTTTATGAAAGAATCAAAGGAAAAGGTTACTAGCGTGCAGTTTACAAATAATCCGCTGCTATACTTTTTTCAAGATATTCGTTATGAGCTAAATGGAGTTGAAGTTGACAAAGTTAAAAACGCTGGAATTACTACTACAATGAAGTCACTTTTGTCTATGAATGAGAGTGAGTCCAAAATATCGAAAGCGTGGGGTTGGGATATCAGCGGTACAAAAAACACACAATCGGGGAAATTTTCAGCCTCGATACCTCTAAGTAATATCCTAGGATTTGCAGAAGACTATAAAAAAGTTGTAATCAACTGTAAACATGAACTAGTTCTGCTTCGCAGTAACACAAACCTTAATGCATTACAATTAAACACTGGAGAAGTTGTAGAAGACGTTGAAATTCATAAAATTATATGGCGAGTTCCACATGTAAAAGTATCTGACGTAGAAAGAATCAATCTTCTTCGTTTGTTAGAAAATGATAGATCTATTCAAGTTCCCTTTAGAAATTGGGATTTGTACGAATATCCCTTGCTGCCTAGAACTACAAAGCACACATGGTCAATCAAAACATCTTCTCAGATCGAAAAACCTAGATATGTTATACTAGGGTTACAGACCAATCGCAAAAATGATGCTCACAAAGACATGTCAGCATTCGATCATTGTAATTTACGTGATGTAAAAGTATATCTTAACTCGACCTACTTTCCATACGATAATATGAACATAAGTTTCTCGAACAATAATATAGCTATATTATACGAGCAATACGTTCGATTTCAGCAGTCTTATTATGGCAGAAGAACTGAACCATTGTTAAGTGCAAAGGAGTTTAAAGATTTAGCTCCTCTATTTGTTATAGACTGTTCAAGACAAACCGATAACCTGAAATCGGGGCCCGTAGTTAATGTGCGCTTGGAGCTCGAGAGTGAAGTAGAGATACCAGATCAAACCTCTGCATATTGCCTTATCCTGAATGATTGTTTAATTGAATATAAACCATTGAGTAATATCGTTAGAAAACTATCATGAATACAAAAACTTTATTTGTAGATATACAGGGATTTAAAAGTAATAAAAATGATTTTATTATTAAAGAACTCGCGATAGCTACTGCTGAATATACTCAAGTATTTCTCGTTAAGCCTCCATATCCTTATCGATGTTTAACTGATGTGGAAAAAAAACATGTTAAATGGATTCAAAACAATCTGGGCTACAGATGGGCCGAGGGACACATAGACTTTCTTCAATTCAAAAAGATAATTATACCTTATTTAGAAAACAAACGAATTATAGTTAAAGGTCTAGAAAAAGTAAAATGGCTTAAGGAGTTATGTGATAACTGTACAATAACAAACATAGAAGAAAAAGGATGTCCGAATTTAAAACAGTTGTTTGTAATGTTTAACTCGCATCTTAATGATTTCAGTTGTATAACTCATAAATCCAATTGTGCTCTACGAAACGTATTATGTATTAAAAAATGGTTTAAAGATAACCAAATAGCTATGTAATTATTTTACTATTGTTATATGAGTGTATGCTTTCTTATCGATTAGTTTTAAAAATAAATATTAATAAATGTGATTGTTTACCTAAATTATTGATTTTATTTCATCATCTCTTTAAACTACACAAGAGTTAAAGTGCATAAATGAAACATCAAAATAAATTAATATAAACTTTTATTTATTCACTTATTTAAATAGAATCATTGCATATTTTTTTACTAATTTTATTCACTAAATTCTCTGACAAGTCCATTATTTCATCAACTACTTCCGATTGTATGTACTGTACGCTTACAACACTATCATCTGAATTTGTAGAAGTCTGAGGTCCATTTAAGTCATGAATTTCTATCTTAATCAAACGAAGAGCTCTTTTCGGGGCCTTTGTTATTACGTATGATGATAACACTGCAGGATTTAATTTCTTTCTGTCCCATCTGTTCTTCTTCTTCTTTTTCTTTTCCTTAGTGTCTTGACTGGGTGTAGAATCTTGCAGAACGTCATCATAATTTTGAGGCTGAGCATGTTGGAACCACAAGTCGGAGGGATCCATTGACTGTAAAACGAAAAACATGATATAGTTTCCTGTGAAAATAAACTTTATAATAATCATATAAAAATAGTCAGTATGTTTTTACCTCGTTTAATATAGACATATTATCTTGTTGTAATGAACTGCGTCCTCTTCTTTAGCTACCTTCTTTAGAAATGGTCATTGTTACGTTGTAATTAAACAAATCACCTAACCTTGCATTTCTTCATAAAATTATGCTTACGTTAACATTGACATATTATCATGTTTTTCAAATTGAGTTCATTGAACACAACACGTGTTATATTCACGTTGCGATTAGTCATCATAATCATTTCAACGTTATCGCTTTCAAGCGTTATGTTCCATCTTTTAGAAATCATTCTAAAGTAACCTCTACATACAAGTCCACTCCGGCTGATTTCTAACGACTGTACCTAACTATGTATGTAATGTAGTAGGGTATGTTGTAACAATAAGCTTAGAAAGAAACACGAAACATAATCCGAGAACACATTATTTATTTTAATATAACAATTTTTACTTAAAAGCTAGTTTAGAGTCTAGTTATATTAGTAAATATCAGGTCCAAATGTCGTCAAAAGTTGATGTTTTATTTTCAATATAACAATATTCACTTACAAGCTATAGTTTAGAGACTAATTATATTCATACATATACGGCTTAAAATGCTGATTCATGACCCCATGAAAGAGTTGATATTTTATTTTTTAGAATGATGCGCTTATCATCATTACTTGAGAGAGCTATTTTATTAAGCGACTGTGTGAAAATTTCATGTTTTAATGACCTAAATACCATATTTTTTTTCCTAACTAAATTATTATCTAATAACACACCTTTATAGTCCTTAAAACTCAATGTTTTTACAACAGATTTTTTGGTTCCTTTAGCTTTTTTTAATTCAGTATCTTCAGTTTTTATAGAATAAAGTTTAGACCGTAGGCCTACAAACTCAACTAAAAGCTGACCTCCTAGCTCGTCTTTAAATAACCCAGGCACTTTTTTATTATGCCTCCTTATACCGTACATATTATTACTCGCGTAGTTGCTGGTGTCGAAGTATTGAGGGAAATTGTATTTTATGTCTTTGTAGACATTTTTCGTTGTTATGGAATACAGAAAACTGTCGGTGTCTGTATAACACATTTTTATATTAGGGCCATAAAAAGGTTTCATAACAGAATAATGAAAGTCATACATATGACTCTTAGATATTTCCAAAACAGAAAAACCAATGTAAATCGGTTTATCGAGAGTAATTTTTTCAGGATTCATCTGGACGGCTACAAAATTTTCAGTAAAAATAGTTGAGCTATGGTAATTAGGTCGAGCTATTAGTTGCTCTGCGCCTAAATGTTTTTTCGTTTTGTTATTTTTATCAGACCACTGATTTACTAATTTAACATTTAACCTTTTTTCCGTGTCTTCTAGGGTTTTACCAAAAATGCTGTTATTTAATAATTTAAAAAAGTCTTGTTCAAATTGAGATTTAGCTTTTTGTCTCAATTCCGTATTTAAATCAATATATTGTTTCAAATATGGACCTTGTTTAAATTTAATAACTCTGTGTATGCTTTTCAATTTTAGCCCATGTTTCAGACACGTTTTCAAATGAATATAGTGTATGACATAATTATATTTATCATACAAATTCGGTATCAGTTTACTCGTTTTCGATCCAGGCGGTACAAATTTTTGTGGGCAGAAAGGTAAATCGTTATGATGATCATGCAGAGATTCAGGATATTCTAGATCGACATCAAAAATGTAACCTACATCTGAATTGTCTTGTAAACAGAGAATGTCAGAAACTTGAAACATAGGATTTTCAATCAATTCAAAATCAGAGTGCGGTAAATAACTACACATAGCAAATCCATACAAATTGTTACAATCTATATACAGTAAGTAATTATCAGGATCCGAGGGGTTGTAGTTCGAGAGGTACTTATTATTAGCACTGGCATAGCGAGTAGAACATAAACAAACACCTCCGCGAATACCTTTTTGTATCATTCTAATAATTTCCAGATCATCTATTAATTCTAATTTTACTTCTGTTTTTAACAGCATTGCATCGAAGCTTAAGCTGGGAGCCGTTATGTAAAAGGCTGGGTCTAACCTATAATTATTTTTACACGTCTTTCTAAAACTCTCAAAAATATCCGTCAACAGCATTACATCTGATTTTAAGTATAGATCGGTATATTGACCAAGGTTTGACAAATGGAACAATCGCCACACACAATGTGCGTGAGCATAATCTGACTCTGAAATAACCTGATCAGTTAAACTGCTGTAGAAACACTCACGCGGCGGTAATTTATTTTCATCATAACGTTTCCACTTATTCATGTACTCGTAAGGATAAATACCTTTACGTCTCAATAACTCGAATTGCTGTTTATCGGGGTAGCAATGAGAGAGGTGAATAAAATCTTCAATTGCTAAATTTTCTGCAACTTTTTCTAAACTAGTACCTAAAAATGCGAATGAGTCGACAAAACGAACAGCCATATAGTCATTATTGTTAACAGGAAAGAACTTTGTAAATGACACATAGTTTTCTTTTGTTTTTGCGATAACATTTATGTTTCCGTGCATTTCACCTAGCTCTCGTATAAACAAATGACAGTCATAGCCTGACAGATTGTGGAAAAAAATTGGGACAAATGATTTAGGGAGCTTAAATCGAAGGTTACAATAATCATGTGCTGCCCCGCGGTAGCGTCCAGTCAAATGACAATGATCTCTTACCTTTCCTTCAAACATTATCTTATTACAGAGGTAACAATATTTTGACTCTAAAAAGTTTTTCAGCTCATTTTCAGTAAGGGGTAACATGTCGATTGGATCGTTTAGTATTTTACTTATCGTTTCAACGTCATCGCCCAATATTTTTAAAAACTGCTGAACACAGTCCGGACCTCGGTAAGATCGATACCGATTTAAAGACGCATCGTAGGAGCAAACAATATAATATCCGAACGCTACTGGAATGTGTTTTTGAATCGTTTCCGTAAAATTCGACTTTTTCTCCGAACAGGGTTGTAACATAGACTCAAAATCTGCGTAAATGACAAATGGCATATCATGCATGCGTTCGAAATGTTTGAACTGTATCAACGTCCCTTTATCAGGCAATGACGTTTTAACACCACTGCACACATGCTCATTACGCTTTTTATCATTAGAAAAAAATAACAAGCAATCATCACAAAAAAATATTCTTCCATCATGTTTAGTTATCTGAGATCTTACCAGCCTACTCAAATCCTTAATAAGACAATAATGTGTTAGCGCACCTGATTCCAAAAACAATAAATTTATACGATTCTTCCGCCCCTTGTGAACAGATTTGTATAAAGGTCCAATAACAACCGACTTTTCACTGAGACCATAAATATTAATACTTATGTTATCGTTGTTCTTTTCAAAGACCTTTACATCCCTGAAACCTGCCGGAAACGTCATGTTTTTTGTGTTCAGCACAGTGTCGAAATGAGGATATGAACTCGTTCGGTGTGAATTTTGTTGTGCAGGAAATAAAGCTGCCATTATGCACCATAGAAAACAAAAGTCATCTGAGTTCTGAATATTGACACACGCCCGTTTTAATTTAATAGGTCTAGGAAGATCGATAAACCCTGAACCTCTTAGCGGATTATATTTGTTGATATTGACTTCCAGATAAGAATTTGCTACAAAGCTCCAACCACTGTCTCTCTCCTGAAATTCATCGATTTTTGCAACAATTACATTTACAGCGTTTTTGTAAATATCTTCAAAATCATAATGTTTGTGAATGACTATATTAGGCGTGGCGAACGATTTAATCTCCCGCTCATCATTCTTAGGTAACGAGAACTCAGCAAACAGTTCAAAATTTACCTTAACGCTGTTAAAGGAGCCGATCCGCGCCTCTATCAGATCACGTACGCGTGACCGCAGCGAGCGCAGATAGATGTTCGGAGGGCAAGCATTAGAGCCCGCCGCCGCCGCCGCCGCGCTGTCCGCCGCCCCCGAGTCCGCGTTGCTTAGTCTGTACGACGCGATTCGACTGCGGAAAGCACTAGATATCTTCTCAAGACCGTCACCCTTAATAACCGCATTGTTGTTTTTGTGTACAGTGCTGCGAAAATGAGCTGATAAACTTTTACTTTTTACAGAGACATCACAGGATGTACAATATACTAATCTGTTATTAGACATCTTAATTATATGTAAGGACAAAACCTAAGAAATGATAAATCAAACCTATCTTAACTTCACAATATAAAAGGCTCGGTAGCCCAAACTAAATTCAACCTTATTACGTCAGTGACATATGGACGCTGTCACCGGGCCTTTTATTTTGTGAAGACTGTACCTAAGTTACACCTAATTTTTACTATCTACCTACCTTTCGTGGCCTACAATAAAGGATACCTAAGTACCTACCTAATAAATTATGAAATAAACATAGTAAACTTATGAAACAAATTTTATTAACCATTAAAATCTAATAATCTAAGTTTTCTTATCAGCGAAGAAAAATCCTTCTTCAATAAAAGACGTCTTGCAGCGTTTCAAGAGCTGTCGCAGGAGTCCCAGTTGTGGCGAATTGAAGTCAGCCTGATACTTCAATGCCAGCACCGCCTTCTCGTATCGTTTACTAGGGTCCACGTCTTTGATATCTGCCACCTGGTAGAGTTTCAGGTCCAAGTAGAGGTCACCCTCCAGTTTAATGCTTCGCCGCACGACGCCGTCAGCAACCCGCTTCGAGTACGAAGATCTCAGCTCTGGTTTCTTGCAAATCACTTCGTCCTCGCTTCCGGAATCCAAAGCGCGCCAACTCTCTTCAGGCTTCTTAGTGACGCTCTGCTGCACCTTTCGTTTGGCTGGAGGTTTCAGGTCCTTTTGCGGTTTGCGTCTGTGAAAGAAAACAAAGGTTATTTACTGGACGTCATGATACCTAAATATTAATAGAAAAATATGGAAAGAGAGATTTTAGAAACCCTATTGAAACTAAACACATAATATGTCGTGACTTGACCTTATTTTATTCATACTTGTGCTGTTCGGTTCGGACTAGGAAACTGGATTCATGAATTTATTAGAAATCACAAAAAATAATCACCTTTGCACTGTATCGTCATCAGATTCGGCGGTACGCTTCGATGCTGTCGGCTTAGCGGGAACCTTCTTTTTGTTCCTGAAAACATTAAACATCACTGTAGCTTATTTCAATTTTCTAAAATGTAATTTATCAAAATCTATGTTTCAAAATAATAATAACTTGATTACCTCACAATCTCCGATTCCTCGTCCGATTCGACTACTCGCTTTGTTGGATTTGCAGCTTTCTTTTTGTTGCTGTTAACAATAAAATTATGTAAGTACCAGGTGACGTTATATTATGAGGACATAATAAAGATATAAGTATAGCAGGTATAATAATAATAATATTTACCACAAGAAAACAGCCTCGTCGTCCGTCTCAAATGAGTTCCGCTTCTCATTTGTCGCAGCCTTCTTCGTGTAGTACTCAGAGTCCGACCTAAAAATAAAAATAAACAATAAGTACATTTATAGGTACATGAGCAAATAAAACTAAACTATAGCTTACCAACACTCTTGCAGTACCTAAGATTAATTAGTTACAAATGACAATGTAAAACGTGAGACATGAACCAGACTAGTAAGATATCAAATAATTACATGGTAGGTACATTCGATAAACATAACTATTATAACCCATTTGATCCGTCTACCGGCTAATACAATGTAGTACTCATTTTACGTACTACACTTGCATCCAAAGAGGTCATAAAGCTTTTCGAATAAGCTATAACCACTCATTTGGGCCGTCTTCCGGCTTATACCAGGCAGTTCTCCTTTAATGAACTACCCTAGTATCCAAACAAATAGTTATAAGCTTTGTGAACCACCATCTATGCAAAACAAAAAACAAAAACATACACTTAGTCAAGAACTATGTCTATAAAAATAACTTTAAAAAACTTACTAACATGATTGTGACGCAGTGGATACGCAGCTTGCAGGTGGGTATGAAGACGGGGTGCGGTGGACCTGGAGAGCGAGCACTAGCGTTGACGTCTGTAGCTTGGTGTTACAACCAATGGTACAAATCAATTGATAATTTTCCTTTCGATTTTGGCAGTTTTATTGGAAATAAATGATGAGCATGCAAGTAATGTACAGGGTGTAATAATGAGGTCATTGTTTGCCGATACCTTTTGAGTGGCGTGAAAAAATAGATTCATGAGAAAGTTTTATTAGCGTTATCTATGCCTAACATTTTAATTTAAACTATAAATATATTTTCCTGGTATGTATTTACAAAACTTTACTGCGGCGTAATGTACAAATTATCATAAGAACATGTGGTTCAAGAACAGTTAATTAACTACTCCTTACGTTTGATATAAGTAATCAACTGGATAAGAACGTAAAATAATACATTTACGTGTCAATTATACCTTCAGAAACCTTGTTCAGAATAAATACCACTGCTGGTAGCAAAAATAATCGCGTTTAAAATAACCTCAATTATAATTATAACTTAGTGCTCATTTACACCCTGTAGAAAGTTGCACACTTGCGACTATGCAAAAATTAATAGAGGTAAAATAAAATTAATTAAAGGTGATGACAAACAATACCGCCAGCGGGTAACGTGAGACCGGCATCAGTCGATTGCATTGTTATACGTAAGCAAATGACACTAGGGTTTCCAGATACAAATTACTAAAATCGGCATTTGTAACTGTGGCGATGAGCTAGCCCCTATCATACCTACGTTCAACATCACATAAAATGTGTCGTGTAAAAGCTATAATCATCGATTATATGTTACATACGTACTTACCATGGATATTAAAAGATTCAATGACTCGCTTTACCACGCGAAGTATATTTGTTACTAACAGCGTGCTAGTTGGTGCAGTTAACGTCACAATTTCACTTATACACATGAAAGTAGGATGCAAAGTCTTTGCTTCAGCATTAAAGTTTTGTCTTTGTATAGTCTCATTTCGACAATATTTGCAACAGTTAAGGAACATTTAGAAGATGGTAACCCTAAATTTTACTTTAAATATAGTAGAATGATTTTATTTGCGTGAAGTGAAGTTAGTGGACACATCGTGGGTTTGTTAATCCTTTAAATTATGATCACCTTGATTACAAAACTCCCTGAAGAACCAGGCTTTCAAGAAAGCCGATCTGGTTGGGATAATTGTACAAAACGAACATATTTCTTGGATTAAAACGCATTGATGGTCTCTGTGTTGCTGAAAACTAATGATGTAGTTGTTTAGATACTAGGGTAGTTCATAAAAGGAGAACTATTTGGTATAAGCCGGAAGACGGACTAAACAAACATCTTAAGTTTCAGCTTCTTTTCAGTTGTTATTCAGTATATATTTTCCATTGTCAAAGTGAAGTGTAGGGTTATTTGTGTGGCTGTGCAGAAAAATGGTAAGTTAAAAATGGGAAATGGTGACGAAAGCTAAAATTACTTGTCTGGATGCAAGTGTAGTACGTAAAATGAGTACTACATTGTATTAGCCGGAAGACGGACCAAATGAGTGATTATAGGTTTCCCGAAATGATATTGAAAACTAAAATTACTTGTCTGGATGCAAGTGTAGTACGTTAAATGAGTATTACATTGTATTAGCCGGTAGACGGACCAAATGAGTGTATTAGTTTTTTATATCCCATGTACCTTATTTATTTATTTTTCGTTTTTGTAAATAAGTCTGGCAGTTCTCGATCAAAATCTGTCATCGAACGATTGCTGTGGCAAATGAAATTACATTTGCAAACTAGCGATCTCGTAGCGTAGGCCGAACTTAAGCTTTCCGTCGTAAAATGAATTTGAACTGTCAATAGGTTTTTCGATCCATCTATCGACCCTGTAGGCTTTCCGTCGTAAAATGAATTTGAACTGTCAATAGGTTTTTCGATCCATCTATCGACCCTGTAGGCTTTCCGTCGTCAAATGAATTACAACTGTCATTATCTACCTACTAAGGTACTTTGTTGGGGAATGGCAGTCGTTATTTCCTTTGTTGATTGAGCTGCGCCTGTGAAATATTTTATAGCAATGTCAAGGTTTTGTGATCTCTGGTCTAATTTATTCTTAGGAGTTTGCTGTTCTACCCTATGATTAGTATCATTCTTTCGTGCTCAGCGCATAAGTATAGCGCTATAGTTGGCACGGTCCTGTAACATGTTAACAGCATTCTGCGAGGACATCACCTACTGGAGATGCACCAGTACCACCAGTGTTGCCGGGACCCTTGACCCGGGGTAACAAGGTGGTACCGGTACCAGCTTCTCTACCAACCTGATGGGTCTTTCATCGGACATAATATACCGATTGGTCTATATGGTCCAAATAGGCGCACTGGTCCAGCCTCAGATCCAACTGTTAACACCACATCCATATGTCTGTCCACCGTAACTAAACTATACTATCCTCTTCGCTTATACATTATTCGGAGCTTGAATAATAACGAAATCGATGTAATTTCCAGGCATAATATCCACGTTCAACTATGCATCCAACGGTCGCTACTTAGCCAATCAGAACTACCGAGCGTGCATCAGAAAGAATACTGGTATGTGCGCTGTGAAGTACACGCCTTGCGACGATCGCTCCTTCAGGATAGGACCGACCAGGGAATTGCAGAATTATGCAGCTGGTGAGTTACATACACTTACATATATTCTTGCAAACAGTTCCGAGACAAATACACTGTCAGTAGGTACTACTTAGTGTGTGCTTCATTAACAACATTATGTGCGCTGTGAAGTACATTGAGACGACAGGTCCTTTAGGGTAGGACTGACCATTAGGGAACTGCAGAATAACGCAGCTAGTATGAGTTACATACCTACATTTACATATTCAATTTCAATTCAATTTGTGACCCATACATTATAAAAATTAAAATAACAATTAAATTAAACACAATTCATACACAATTAATAAATTAAATTAAATTAGATTCAAATTAATTAATTAGATTGAAAAAATAAGAATAAGGAATGGGATTCCACACTGCTAGGACAGACAGGTGTGCAGACGTTCCCAGTGCCCCAGCAGCGGTGAATCCCACCTGTCAGCAAACGTGCACAGAATGGAGTTGGGACTACCACAGATGCGGGCCTTTAACGAGGCGCAGCGTTTTCTGATGATTGCGTGGAATCCGTCAATCCTTGCCTCCACAAACATGCCCGAGGCGCTGCAGTGCCGCGGCAGCCCCATCACCACCCTGTACGCGTTGTTGTACTGGACCCGCAGAGCGCTGTATATATATGACGGATAAACGAGCGGTGGACCAACATAGTTGTGATCCTCTATAGGCATCGTAGGTCAGCAGGATAACACCTAACACTTTATAACAAACGCAGTATAACTTTCTTGACCACTGTATTTTTATTACTTCAGATTACACAGAACTTTACACTTCAGCCATCCAACAGATAATGCCTTCCTCAACTCAAAACATCGCTCACGTGGATTATTTTCCCACTTAAACCCATTTCCGTTCGCGCCCATCGTATTTTTGTAAAAATCATTTAATTTACAGCGGATGTGACAAGTTTCAAATCAAAGAATAAAGAAATGGAAACGGAAATTGAAATCAGAATTGACTTACTACTAACAGAATATTGTTGCTTTAAATATGACGTAATTCCGGTTATTTATTGGAAAATGTTGAAATGGAAACGGAAATACCAAATTGATTCCTACAACATTATAATTTGAATTATGACGTATTTCCGTATGCTCAAATGTCAAACCAAACCAAAGACAATTTAGGTGTGCTACAGACTAAAGGCAACTACTTTTGTGTGTGAATCGACTAAATTACATTTGAAACATGCTAATCAACGAGTAGACTAAAACTAACTTAAAAAAATAGTGTTATGACGGGCGCAATTCATCACGCGCCGTCACGGCCATTCTGCTCTTCGCACGTCCTCGGGCGACTTGTGGCTGTAATGAAAGAGAAACATACTTCAGTTATGTACCAGTTCGGTCATCCTGATTAAAGTTCAGGAACAAGGCTCTGTCTGACCAATGTACAGGAAAACGTAAATAAGATGACTTGTACAAGCTGGCATACCTAGACCTGTTCCCTTAATTGCATAGCTGTCTTAAAATAATGTTCACCACACACGGGATGAATGCCACACAGAATTATAAACCACTCAGATTTGTTTTTTTTTTTTACTGCTCTAGATGATTGCCACACAGATTTTTTTTCTTTTACCACACAGATTAGTTTTTGCCACACAGTTTTTTTTTCTTTTACCACACAGATTAGTTTTTTTTTTCCACACAGATTCGTCATGATATTACCACACAGAATTCATAGCTACACAGATTTCTCAACACACATAGAATGATTGCCACACAGAATTCTCAATAATCAAAGAAAACTAAGGCATTAAAGTCAATTCTCACCAGAGCCGTCGTCGGCACATTCTGACGAATCCGGCGTACTTCCACTGCAGTTCAAATTCGCACCGAGTTCCAAGGGCACATGACACTCTGGCATAGCCCATTAGCAATTTGAAATAATCATTATCAACACTCTGACCTGAATTTTCATCCTGAGACTGCTATTGTGCGCTTGACAAGTTGACACTTCCTCCCGGCGTTTCTGTTCGGCGACCAAAACTTCGTCCTGAATAAGCGGCTGTAGTCCTGAATCTTCCTCCTGGAATTCCTGCTGTGCGACCACTTCTGATGACGGATAAACGAGCGGTGGACCAACATAGTTGTGATCCTCTATAGGCATCGTAGGTCAGCAGGATAACACCTAACACTTTATAACAAACGCAGTATAACTTTCTTGACCACTGTATTTTTATTACTTCAGATTACACAGAACTTTACACTTCAGCCATCCAACAGATAATGCCTTCCTCAACTCAAAACATCGCTCACGTGGATTATTTTCCCACTTAAACCCATTTCCGTTCGCGCCCATCGTATTTTTGTAAAAATCATTTAATTTACAGCGGATGTGACAAGTTTCAAATCAAAGAATAAAGAAATGGAAACGGAAATTGAAATCAGAATTGACTTACTACTAACAGAATATTGTTGCTTTAAATATGACGTAATTCCGGTTATTTATTGGAAAATGTTGAAATGGAAACGGAAATACCAAATTGATTCCTACAACATTATAATTTGAATTATGACGTAATTCCGTATGCTCAAATGTCAAACCAAACCAAAGACAATTTAGGTCTGCTACAGACTAAAGGCAACTACTTTTGTGTGTGAATCGACTAAATTACATTTGAAACATGCTAATCAACGAGTAGACTAAAACTAACTTAAAAAAATAGTGTTATGACGGGCGCAATTCATCACGCGCCGTCATATATATGATGTATTCCCGGTTACTCACGCTTTGAAATCTACAAGAGATGATGTGCCTATAAACAAACGATTTAAGTAAATGTAGCACATGATAATGTTGGTATTGTATACGCAAAATTTTGAAGCGAAACGACGATTTAAATGATCACGATGAGTCTGACATTGCACAAACCCCAGATGCATACTCAATGGACCCTGGCACCATGGGTGGACCCGGCAACATGGGTGGTGCTGGCACGGGCTTCTACGGTCCAGATGGGTCTTTCATCGGACAGAATGGACCGAATGGACCAAATGGTCCCACCGGCCCAGCATCAGGTCCAACTGTTACTACCAGCCCGGCTGGGGATCAACAAGTTTCGGAGACGCAAAATGGTTTTTGAACAGTTTTTGTAGTTTGACGGTTTCTGTTATTTTTGGTACTTTCTTCCATAATGTAGTGAGTTGTGGTGTACTAATTTGTTTTGCAGGTTTATAGAAGGAATACATTTGGCCATTATTTTAATTAACAATTTATAATTGAAAGTATACGTGTAAAGTAATAGAATAGAAGCCTGCCTAGTTTTAGAATATTAAATTCCCAAAGTTGAATGCCTAAATCTAAGTTTAAATTAATATTAATGTATGTATTCAAGTTATATTACATATTTTCTTACTCTTTCCACCCCTGTAGTTTCTATCCAACCATAGTTTTAATAAACGGGTGTAAGTGGCTCCATAGTTTGAAATAATGACGTTAGTTCTGTAATATTTCATCTGCAGATATAATTATTTTCCAACTCTAACTTCTGTTTGTTAAAACCCTGATATATATCGTTGAATCCTTTTAACCATAATTGGCATATTTATCGCTGTAGTTAGTGTAATGATAAACTACTTTATAAATAAAGATGGTTCTTGTAAATTATTCTAGCAAATAGTCGAATTAATTAACAATAATCTTGTTGCAAAAAAGTTAGCTAGTAAAAAAAAACAATGCCAGTAGAAAACCTTTGACTTTGAAGTTTATTTTAATTTTTAGGGTTCCGTACCCGAAGGATGCCAAACGAGACCCTATTACTAAGCTGGTGCTGTCCGTCTCTCTGTCAGTCTGTCAGCGGGCTCTATCGCACGAATCCTAGTGTGGGGCCAGAAGCAAAACGTGCCTGTATTTAAATGCTTATTTTTATCTAGATCCAGTCCAAGAAGACGGTATGCTGCCGATAAACGACCAGGTGGCCAATGACCCAGCGAATGATGACGTGGCCGAGGATATGGTAGAAGGGTCTGGAGCTGACCCGGGAATCGAACCCGCGACCGCCCCAGTGGCTGCGCCGAGCATGGGCAGCAGGGTAAGATAGTTATCATGTAGTACGCAGTCGTTTCCTGGGCTGTTGATTAAGTAACTGTTTTCATTCAAACAATTTTTGCATAAGTACGTAATTTAGCCAGTTTCACATTGTTTATGCTTCCACGAAGTAAATTTTTCCACAAAATCATAAAATTTTGACTCCCTACTCTGAAGATATTAACTTGATGCATTTATATTTTACGTTTAAGTTAGATTTAAGTTAACTGCCCTTGCTGTAGAACCCTTATTAATTCCCGGGAGAAAATGTTTCTTTGTTTAGTTGTTTGGCTTCATATGCTTCCTTACATTAAAACCTTTGCATTTACTCCACGTAGTTTTTAGACCAATACAATTATTTTGTAACCCTACCTGCCATGATTAGCTTACCTATAGTTGACCCAGTCTTTTATTTTACCATATTAACTACACTGAAAAGTTGAAAGCATGGAATTATAAATATTTATTTTTATCCAAGAATCTCCTACTTTTAGATCTTGCTCCAAACTCTACCGTCTATCTATAGAATCCCAACTTCTAATTACCTTACCAGTAGTCACCCATAGACCCCGCTTACCCCTAACCCTCTAACACGCAGATATGGAGCTTCATGTTTCCCTCTTGGCTCTGGGGGCAGTCTTCCAGACAAGCAAGGGTCTGGGGCTTCTGGTCACCATACGCCCAGCACTACTCCAGCAAACAAGACCCGGTGCTGTACGAAGGGTATGGGAACTTCGGAGTCGACCTGAAGGGATTCGGCAGACAGAGGTGCCAGGACAGGATAACGATACCGTGTGACAACGAGTATTTTATTTCGGTGAGTTGGTGTTTGGTTTTGTGATACTTTCTTGCCATTAGAGTTTTTGAACAATGACGTTCAGCAGTTATTAATAGAATTGAAATGAGGGTTTATCGTTATGGGTCTGTTCGAAGGGTTGATGCCGGTGTGGGGGCGGTACAAATAAGTTAGCTAGTAAATTGAAAATGGACGCCAACCTGGAATGATGGGAAGGATGAGGACTTACGGAATGTTGATGAATTAGAATTAGAATTGTTTATTTGTCAGGCATACACCCATAATTTACAAAATAATAATAATAATAGTCACACATTTGCAGATTTACACAATAATATAACACGTTAAAAATGAATGAAGCAAAAGAAAAGAAAATTACAAAAATTATGATGAGATGCTGGAACTGGTAATTCACTTCACTGTCAGATTGTCTCATATTGCGCGATATTGAATTATTAACGAGGAAGCGTCACGTACGTGGTATTCACATGTTGGTTGAGTATTTTATCGAGTTACTCGTATCAACGCGGTGGCAGAGCGTATCGATGTGTTCGGGGTTACTCTGGCTGAATTCACGAGAACGTCACTATTTATTGTATGTTATGTGGATGATAGTATTTAAGATACAGGTATTATTTAAGTTAAAATATACTTACCGCATTAGGTTTAGCCTGTAATGGATAAATAAATAAATATATTTTTTTTTGCGAAAGTAATGGTGGACGATTGTAATCAAGGAATGAACGGTAAGTGAATGGGAATGACAGAAACAAGGAAGTGGCGCTTTTATAGTTATGAATACTGAACAAGTTGGGCGGGGCTAGAGCAGATGGCCCGAGATCGGAACAAATGGAAAACGGTACTGAGAGGCCTGAACCCCTGTTGACAGGTGAAAGGATGAGATGATGATGACGATGGGAGTTTTAAGGCCAGATCTTTGTCTTTATTATAGAAGCACCCGAACGGATAAATCGATACTTATTGATTTGAGACAAAGTCAGTTGATTTCCGTCATTTTATTTTAGTGTCTCTCTCTTTTATTGCAGATTTTTGTAGTGTATCTCTCTTTTACCGGAGATTGGCACTCAGGTTCGAACTTCTGTCATAAAGAATGCCCTTTTTAACCGACTTCCCAAAGGAGGAGGTTTACAATTCGTCCGGATATTTGTTTTTTATTTTTTTTTTTATTTTTTATGTATGTTCCCCGATAGCGCCTAGACGGATGGACCGATTTGGAAAATTATTTTTTTGTTTGAAAGGGTTTACCTTCCCATTGGTCCCATTGACACCAGGTCAAGATCTGATGATGGGATCCTGGAGAAATCGAGGGAACTCTTCAAATATTATAGGCAGACCTATAGTGATTTTTGTGTTTTTCATAATAACTCGTGCAAATGCACATGGTAAGCATAATATTGTGATGCGGAACTGCTCATGAAGACCACGTATGGCCACCAGATCTGCTCAATACTAGGTACAAATACAATGCGTGGCTGGCGGGCAGGCAACGCATAGCCTTAGCCTAAGCCGGTGGACCTAGAGCCATGAAACTTTGTACAGAGGTTCCTTAGTAGCGTGGGGTAGCACTGTGTTGGGATTTGACAAAATTAATTCCCCAAAGGGGGGGGGGGGGGTAAGGGGTTACAGTTTGTAACTCAATCTAATCAAATAGGGTTTGTTGAAGTCGGTTTTTTCTAAAGTTTACTTTTTGTTTCAATTATTCCAGAACACGTCATACGTGTCAGGCGTGTGCGACCCCCACCACTGCGGCTCGTCGCTCTGCCCCGCCGTCCCCGCCGCGCCCGTCGCCCCCTGCGCCGTGCTGAGCTCGGTGTCCCCCTTCGCAGTATCAGTACGCTTCGGCGCGCCAGAGAGAGCGGACGCAAAGTCGCGAGCCGAGGATAATACTGGCGCGTGTCTTGCGTACACGCAGGTGAAGTGTGATGAGTGACGGTGATGACTTTATGTGGTTCGATCGATTTCGGACACGGGTGGTTCTATAGGCTGAGGGCTGGAATGTGACTTAAGCAATCTACATAAGAGTAGCGCTGAGTTTCTTAGCTCGTTCAGGTGCGAAAAAACCTAGCGAGGTCTTTACCAGTAAACCGATTGCTACAAATCAAGGCTCTATATTGTGTCGTGAAATTTTTACATATTCAGATTTTTCGTTGGGTGCCAAAAAAGAGAATATAGAACAAGCGCTTAGGAAAAGTTTTGAGGTACCAATGAACTATTTCTTTGCAAGTATCTCAGTGAAGTAAAGATATCATGTTACTGTAGTATTTTTGAACTTGATGTAGAAAGTTGAATCAGAAGTTCTTTGCATTGTAATATTTATTTATTGATGGTTATTATTCTATTGTGATCAAATATTTGCTCAATTAGGTTTGATTTTATTAAAAAAAGGGGGAGAGGTTCATTGTAGGACTTTGTGAAAATGTTATGTAGGTATTTAGGTAACAAGAAAGTCAGTGCCATTTATGGTTTTGTAATGTTTAAACCTTATTTATTTTAGGATTACAGAGGATTATTTATTTTTCATGTGTTATGTATGTACAGCTTTTGGTTTAATCAAAGATTTATAATGAGAAACAACAAATAAAGATTGTGCTTACCTAATTGTGTTTACAACTTTGCAGTCAGTGGCGATAAAATGGTTAAAAAAGCTAAGAAAAATAATAAGCAAATAGAAAAATCGGTGAGTCGTGAGGCAGAGAAAATTGAAATTTCCAGCAGAATTCTAATTTATCCAAGCATGAAAACTGATCTTTGGACGGGCAAAATAAATTGCAATATTAGATTTCAATGATTAATAAGGCGTAACCTATTGAATAAAGATCGTCTAACGCAGAGAGATAGAAACAAAGTATGTATTAAGGTTCCCTGATATAAATGTGCCAACTTCCAAAAAGGGACCTGTCCGTATCACAGGATCTTTTGAACTGTAAAAGGTACAATAGATTTTTCAAAGAGTGTATTTAATAACGGCTAGTATAACGTGTAAAGAACTAATACATAGCAACAAGGAAGAAATTGGTTTAAAAGTGCATTTTTAGCAGTTGTCTTTAGTGAAACTTATATTAGGTACATAGAGTATTTAACTCTACTCTCTCTCTACTTTGCACGTCATCCGGAACCCTTTTTGCGCGAGATATCTCGCACTTGACCGTACTCAGTGATTTGGAGAAATGCACGTATTTTGAGATGAAACATTTAATATTACTGAATTCTCAAAACTAATATCCACAAACTCAATTGGAAAACAAATTCATAAACTTAACGAAGTCGGGTCGGGACTCATAAAAATAGACAAAAAGTAATAAACTGAAAGGATCGAAACCATTAAGGCTGGATTTTACCAACAAAAAGTTATGCAAAAATAACTAGGGGATAATTTGTATGACAATGACAGTTCAAAATGAGGTCATTCTATGAAAAAGTAGAAGATACTCTCTAGTAAAAAGTTACTCTTCATTGGTAAAATTCGCTCTTAGACATAATATAATCAATAATAAATACAAAATGTAAACAAAAAAAAAATAACCGACTTCGAGACCTTATTACTCAATCCTCTCTGCTCGCATTGCGAAAGTCGTCTAAAAACACGAACACGAGCCTACAACATCTGTGTTCTGGCTGTTAAGTCAACATATTACACAACATACTTAGACGAATATCGGTCCCTTCAGTCAGCCCACAGTCACAGAAAGGAAACAACACGTGATTTTGTTTACCGTTAATACGTTAAGTAAGACACTACTTTTCAGATATTTTCATGTAGTGACCTAACTACTGGACCGATTCCTGATTTTCAAAAAATGGGACTAAGCTTACGAGTAACCCTTTCAAACAATAAAATATTTATTAAAATCGGTTCTTGAATAGTACCAGTTTTGAGGTAAAACACCTTCGATCAATATGATCGAAGTAACACACATTAAAAATAATAATGATAAAAAACATACAATCGTATTGAAAAAACCCCCTCATTTTTTGAAGTCGGTTAAAAAGAGATGAACTAACAAACTACCTTACAGAGCCACCAACTTAGCTGTTCAGGTGGGAAAAATTGGTACTACGGACTTGTCATCCGCCATCAACTTCGAGCAACACGGTAAACCGTAGGAAAAGTCACGTTCCTCCAAGGCCATCAAAGATAATACATACCTACTATACTATGTCCGCTATTATGAAGACTACATGACACTAGCGACCGCTATCAACTGAACAGCTAAGTTGGTGGCAGTGGCACTGTAGATGGCTTGTTTCCTGCCAGTCAAAATATATACTTTTCAGGAACTGTCAAAACGGCACTTTTGTTCCTGAGTTCTATGAAATATCACAAAGCGATGTCACGTGGAGTGCGGCATCAAATGCTGACTATTTTTGCACGAAATTTACCTTATAAAATATTTAAGCTGGAAATATACAATTCTGAGAATGCCAAGCCATTTTGTACATAATAATACAACTTCAGACTTGTTCCTAGATAATGTAGACCTATCTACTTACATAAGATAATAACAACTTATATCTGATGCTAATTAATATACGTTGTATGTATTTGCACGTAAGTATTTCTAATTAGTGTTCTCTAGAACCAATCAATAAGGGGTTAATTTCGCCCCGTATCAGAGCAGCATGTTGTATCGAACAAAGCAATTTGCATATTTTATGATTACGTAGACTCAATATCCCTATGGAACAAATTATTCTAAGCAAGTTAACTACTTTGAGCATAATATATTTCCAGGTTATCTGAAGCGTACAAAACATCTTCATTCCCTTTTTCCAGGAGCTGGGTTGGTCAGAAATTATTTACTCTTATGTGTCCTAATAAAACGAAGCTTTTACCTTCCGAGACTATTTTTACTCCATCCGTTGAACCCTCGGGTTTAACCATTAAATTGCTGTCCTCACAACAAATCACAAACATTCAATACAAATGATAAATTGCGCAGATTCAGATGCTAACCGCTTCCGTTCATCCTCGTTTTTACAAGCAGGCAACAACGTGAGTTTGACTCCTTTAGGGTTCCGTACCCGAAGGGTGCCAAACGGGACCCTATTACTGAGACTTCGCTGTCTGTCCGTCCGTCCGTCTGTCTGTCACCAGGCTGTATCTCATGAACCGTGGTAGCTAGACAGTTGTAATTTTCACAGATGATGTATTTCTATAACAACAAATACTAAAAACCAAAAGAAATTTAATATTTAGGGGGGCTCCCAAACAACAAACTTCATTTTTTTTTTGCTCATTTTTGCTCGATATTGATAATGGTAGCAGGTAGACGCTTAAAATGTTCAAAATATATTGAGTATATTATTTATTTAAAAAATAAATAAATAATTAAACTAAAATTAAATTAATATTTAGGGGGGGGGGGACCCATACATTTTTTTTTGCGGTTTTTTATAGATAATGGCACGGAACCCTTCGTGCGCGAGTCCGACTCGCACTTGGCCGGTTATCTTTCATACATATTCTCACGCCTTTCGCGGATGTAGGGGTTCGCAGGGACTAATCTCCCTTGCTATGATTCTGTAATATGTCTGGTTATTTTTGCTACTATCCCTGATTTTTATAGAAATATATTTTCGCTGACTAGTAAGCGGGTCTGTCTAAATAAAATTGATCTCATAAATCTAAATTTAGTCGGTAAACTTACAGATGTATCTGTCATATAGATATGAATCCTGCTTGAGCTAGACCCTTACGAATACGTAATGTGCGAGGATTCATAGAAATGCGAGGCCATGTTTGCTAACCCCACAGCCTAAGGCCTTGAGCAAACTTAGAGCTACATAATAGATGATCAATCATAGTTTGTCTTCAACTATGTAAGCAAAGATGAGGTTCTGCAACGCTCATGGCGTCCAAGTTTAATTATGTACAGTTAACCCTGGTATTTGTGTGTTTGCAAATAAGTATTAAGTGGAGTGGCAGAGGCACATTTGCGCACGTTTGGCTAACAGTTGCCTGCAGCTTTACTTGCGTAACGTTGTGTAAAAATGGTCATATGGTTGCATGTCTCTTTGATAATTTGGAACAGTAGTGTGTCAAATGACTTTATGACTTTGAATTTAACCACCATTTTTGTATGATTCTGTTTAAACTATATTTGCTAACAAAACAAAAAACAGAACCGGAGTATCAAAATAGGCCTCAGCAAGTTATTAAGGATTCAGTAGAAGTCAGGTGAGGAGAACGAAATGTCTCGGGCACTTCGCTATGGAGGCATCTCTGATCGAAGCGTACTGTCTGCTGGCTGTACAAATGGTTTACGATATATTTTTGTTAAGATTTTAGATGTGTCATAAAAATTTGCCTCATTTCACATACGGTGTGACACCATTTGGTGTAACTGGGGGCAATTGAATATTTAATTCAAAATATGTGTACAACATAATGTGTATTTTGGTAGCGAACTACTGATTTTATAGCGGTAAGATAGGATAGTACGTATCGAAAAGAAATAAATATAGTTTTATGTACCCAATAATGTCCTTACCAAGAGGCCCAGGTTTTGCCCGGTAATAAGAATATCCTGGAATAAGACCTCGGTATTACACGATTTGTAAACATCACTGGTGTAGTAGCTTGTGAGCTGACTGTACTCATCTGGTATCACGTATTGGGCCTAGAACGTGACTCTGTCATGTCTCCAGTTTTCACGTGAAACTAGCGGGAAACTACATATATTTAGTTTAAAAAACAATTCGGTGGCTACAGTATGTAGCGTAAATTCAAAGGCCAATATGTGAATAAATTGGTTGCTTCTTATTTCAAAATAACTTGAAAGTCACAGCGCTCGTTGAAAACTGAGCATAGTCTGAGGGGGAGGGTCTTACAAAAGTTATTATGAGATTTCTACTATTTTGTTGATAATGTTATAGTTTTGGAAAATATTTTAGTAACTTTTGTTTCTGAAAATGTTCTCAGTTGGACTTTGAATATAGTTTTACAAGTTATACAGGAAAAAGTTGTGATTAAGAGTTTTTCATAACAGTCCAGAGTTAAAGATCTGCAAGACACCTTAATGTACCAAACAACTACACTTTTGTAACAGCCTTTAATAATTAATTAATTCATAGCGTCACGCTTTTTCCCATAGGCCGACCCATCGCCATAGTTATGGAGTAAAGAAGGTTTCCTCGCAATATTTTCAAACAGCGTTAGAACACTCTTTATATATACAAGGGCTAAAGAAAGACAAGCAAACTCCGACAGTTCCTTTTTCTCCGCCTAACTGATTAGTGTTCGGACTGCGAACGACTAGAAAAAAACACATTCCTCCCCGACAGACAGGAGCAAAAATGCTTGTTTGTTTTCTGTTTTTCTTCCATCTGGAGTTACCGGCTCGTGACAGGCAGATATTTTGCGGAGAATTAGCCTGTAATTGAGTTAGGAGTTCTTCTGTTTAATTTAACAAAATGTGGGGAAAATGTTATCTTAAACGGATGTTACGGTGATGTAAAACATCGCGGGAAACGCCATCGTTTCTCCATAGCAGTGGTGAAGAACTAATACATAGTTCCTATCATAGTGGAATATTATAATTATTGCATAAAGGAAGCGCGTGCCTCTGTCAATTTTTCGCTGAGGTGATTTTATGTAGTTTTCTCTGTTACTTTCGAGGCAAGCGCTCGCCCAGTCCAGCAAAATTCCCATCCTTAAAAAGTTATACCAGCAGTTTGAGATACTTCCTGAATCCACAAAAAATATATGTTATAAAACCGTCCCTTGGCTAAAAATTTACTGTTTGAAAACATCATATTGCCATTGCAAATTTTCTTTTATGATTTGTGAAAATTTCCACCACCACAAACCCAGTTGCTAATTTAAGCGATACCAAGCGCCTTAAGACACGTCTTATGTGGCTTATAATAATATGTGCAGGTCTCAGGTGCAGGTAAATGCAGTATGATTTTACTCTACCTCTCACATCTCCTAATACAGGGGCACGGTGTGCGCGAGATATGTAACGGATATTCAGTTTTATAACAGCGAGAGCAGTGGCATGATTCTCGCGCCTTCGATATACGGATATCGAGACCTATATTGACAGATTCCCATACAAAATCACTCGATATAGGTGTAGATATCGTATATCGAATACGCGAGAATCATTCCACAGGGGCATGATTCTCGCGCACTCGATACATTCGATATTCGGATCTCTACAGTTATTTCAATTGTTTTGTATGGGAATTACTCGATATAGCTATCGATATCCGTGTATCGAATGTGCGAGAATCGACCCGCAGGAAGGATTTGTACGCTGATATGTTTATCACGATTCTGCGTGTACTATACCTGTAAACACTGCATTTTAGTACGAGCAAGTCTTAAAGATCATTTTCTATGTAGAAGTAGGAGTAGTATCAGACGCGTTATTGGTGCTTGATATGAAAATAAACGGTCAAGTGTGAGAAGTACTTGCGCACCAAGGGTTCCGATCACACTTACAGAGCGTAACATGTGCAATTAGGTTTCTACTAAATGTGTAATTAGTGTGTGTAATTAGGTTAAAATTAAAGTATGATGTCATCCATGTAAACAAAATTAAATATTTTTGTAGAAAGACAGAAATTTGCAGTTTTCAGATTGTTCCCTTTACTTGTGCTATAAGACCTTGCTTTGTGTGAAATTTCATGATTGTAGGCCTACGGGAAGTACCCTTTAGGTTTTGGGTCCATTGCGATAACTATGAAAATCCAACAATTTTACAGCATAAAATTTTTGATTGCGTTGACCTAGAAGGTTAATTTTTCACAGCTTCATACGATTACATATCCTAACAATTGATATAAATTTCAGCTTGATACGTCTACGCGTTCTTGATATAAAAGGTCTTGACACACAGACGGACTGACGGACTGACGGACAGACGGACAGACGGACAGACGGACAGACGGACAGACGGACAGACGGACAGACGGACAGACGGACAGACGGACAGACGGACAGACATACAGCAATCAAAAAGTTAGTTACTCAATGCGACCTCAGATCACGTGACACTTTCGTTCAAATAAGGTCAAATATAAAAATTCATCATCTGCTATTCAACCTTCTTGCTTGCTAGTAAGCAAACAGGCACTTTGTTTTCCTCGTGAGTGTTAGGCACAGAATTCAATCTTTCAGCCTGTACGTAGTGTATAAAAACTCACGACGAAAACAAAATGCCTGTTTGCTTCTCGTTTGCAGCTGTTTAAAAACAGAGCAGCATATTGATTGATGTTAATGCAGTCTGATGAATATGAATATAATGTTTTATTGTGTTTGTACCACCAACCGCCGTACATTTGATATTATAAGCGCACAAACACCATCCGTGTCGCTACAGCCAGAGCGAGTGATACCATCACATTGTTGTTTTAAATCCTCTCGTTCCAAAATGTAAGCCTATATCCACCAATATGTTTTATACACAACAAACAACATAAGCTTGAAATATCCTAATAAATCTCTGTCAGAGATAAGCTTGAAATGAAATGAAAATGTTAACTTTTAGGGTTCCGTACCCGTCGGGTGCTAACCCTATTACTGAGACTTCGCTGTCCGTCTGTCTGTCTGTCTTTCTTTCTGTCTGTCGCCAGGCTGTATCTCATGAACCGTGGTAACTAGACAGCTGAATTTTTACAGATTATGTATTTCTGTTGCCGCTATAACAACAAATACAAAAAAAAACAAAATAAATTTAATATTTAGGGGGTTCACATACATAACGAGTTTTTTTTTTTGCGGTTTTTTATAGATACGGAACCCTTCGTGCGCGAGTCCGACTCGCACTTGGCCGGTTATTTATGAATCTTATCATCAGCTTGCCACTGTACATCATACCGTAATGTCTATTTAAATTTCGAGGGCAGAGAAGAATATATGAATGAAGCACCACAAATTTTAATGTTCCACATTATATTCAAAGTAAACATAAAACACAGCAGAAACTAATAAAGAGCAGAATATAGGCAGAAGTTTCCGTAGACGTAGCTTCAAGGTCGCAGGTTGTATGTCTACAAGTACCAGTTTTCTTGTAAGAATTCCGTGCAGTGGTCCAAAAGGTAGGATGACAACAGAGCAAGCCAGGACAATCACGTTGAACGGCATACTGAAGTCTGGTGTTGGTAGTGACACTAATACAGCATTTGTTCTGAATAGCGCTGGGTACCCTGCAAAAATATAACTATTATAACAACACAGCTAGCGCCGCCGCGCCGCCCATATGCAGTAATGTAGGTTTTCTTACGACGTTTTTCATCACGGTTAGAACGTCCGTATAATGTACTCGAGATAAATCTCTTCCTGCATTAGAAGCAAGCCTGGGGGGCAATTTTGGCGCTAGCGAGATCATGTCCATGGTCGAAATATCGATTTTGAGATACCGAAATCTCTGTCAAAAACAAGAAAAAGCTATTCTTACGACTAGCCTTTCGACCAACCGAAGTATGTCGACCCGTTTTTGACGGAAATAAATATAAATCGAGATCGTTTTCGATTGATTTAGGCGATATCAAAAAAGATATCTCGACTGGGGAGATGATCGCGATAGACGGACGGACAGACGGACAGACGGACAGACGGACAGACGGACAGACGGACAGACGGACAGACGGACAGACGGACAGACGGACAGACGGACAGACGGACAGACGGACAGACGGACAGACGGACAGACGGACAGACGGACAGACGGACAGACGGACAGACGGACAGACGGACAGACGGACAGACGGACAGACGGACAGACATTCAGCAATCAAAAAGTTAGTTACTCAATGCGACCTCAGATCACGTGACACTTTCGTTCAAATAAGGTCAAATCTAAAAATTCATCATCTGCTATTCAACCTTCTTGCTTGCTAGTAAGCAAACAGGCACTTTGTTTTCCTCGTGAGTGTTAGGCACAGAATTCAATCGTTCAGCCTGTACGTAGTGTATAAAAACTCATGACGAAAACAAAATGCCTGTTTGCTTCTCGTTTGCAGCTGTTTAAAAACAGAGCAGCATATTGATTGATGTTAATGCAGTCTGATGAATATGAATATAATGTTTTATTGTGTTTGTACCACCAACCGCCGTGCATTTGATATTATAAGCGCACAAACACCATCCGTGTGGCTACAGCCAGAGCGAGTGATACCATCACATTGTTGTTTTAAATCCTCTCGGTCCAAAATGTAAGCCTATATCCACCAATATGTTTTATACACAACAAACAACATAAGCTTGAAATATCCTAATAAATCTCTGTCAGAGATAAGCTTGAAATGAAATGAAAATGTTAATTTCTAGGGTTCCGTACCCGTAGGGTGCTAAACGGGACCCTATTACTGAGACTTCGCTGTCCGTCTGTCTGTCTGTCTTTCTTTCTGTCTGTCGCCAGGCTGTATCTCATGAACCGTGGTAACTAGACAGCTGAATTTTTACAGATTATGTATTTCTGTTGCCGCTATAACAACAAATACAAAAAAAAACAAAATAAATTTAATATTTAGGGGGTTCACATACATAACGAGTTTTTTTTTTTGCGGTTTTTTATAGATACGGAACCCTTCGTGCGCGAGTCCGACTCGCACTTGGCCGGTTATTTATGAATCTTATCATCAGCTTGCCACTGTACATCATACCGTAATGTCTATTTAAATTTCGAGGGCAGAGAAGAATATATGAATGAAGCACCACAAATTTTAATGTTCCACATTATATTCAAAGTAAACATAAAACACAGCAGAAACTAATAAAGAGCAGAATATAGGCAGAAGTTTCCGTAGACGTAGCTTCAAGGTCGCAGGTTGTATGTCTACAAGTACCAGTTTTCTTGTAAGAATTCCGTGCAGTGGTCCAAAAGGTAGGATGACAACAGAGCAAGCCAGGACAATCACGTTGAACGGCATACTGAAGTCTGGTGTTGGTAGTGACACTAATACAGCATTTGTTCTGAATAGCGCTGGGTACCCTGCAAAAATATAACTATTATAACAACACAGCTAGCGCCGCCGCGCCGCCCATATGCAGTAATGTAGGTTTTCTTACGACGTTTTTCATCACGGTTAGAACGTCCGTATAATGTACTCGAGATAAATCTCTTCCTGCATTAGAAGCAAGCCTGGGGGGCAATTTTGGCGCTAGCGAGATCATGTCCATGGTCGAAATATCGATTTTGAGATACCGTAATCTCTGTCAAATCAAGAAAAAGCTATTCTTACGACTAGCCTTTCGACCAACCGAAGTATCTCGACCCGTTTTTGACGGAAATAAATATAAATTGAGATCGTTTTCGATTGATTTAGGCGGTATCAAAACAGATATCTCGACTGGGGAAATGATCTCGATAGCGCGAGAATCGGGTGCCTGAAACCCATACGAGCGTGTAAAGGTCAGAGAAGACTTATTTTCAGAAATGTTTTCTGATCTTTTTGCAAGCAGCGGTAACGTCAAGTCATATGTCTTATTAGTTAAGATAGGGGATTAAGGTCTATCAATAATACGCAGTTATTCGCAGAGGGGTGCAAATGATCATAGAATCTTTATGCTTAACAGTTGACAGAAACTTACACATTTGAGTTGAGTTAATTGTGGAGTCAAACGTGCTGCCCGTATGAGGTAAATAAGAAAAATTCATCGCCGTTGGCAAATTTGCCAAGATCAACGCAGATCCCAAGTAGAAACCATGATTAGGGTCAGCATGATGTTCGGTAAACTTCAAGAACACGAATTCAAAGTCCACAGTAATTGTTGTTGTTGTCTTTGGAGGAATATGCAGTAACAACTCCAAGTGATAAGGCCTTTCTCTGGTGCGTCCAAGAGAGAAGTGCCGAGACAACACTAGTTTACTCTCAGCTTCTCCGTTAACTCTCAGGGAACTTAGTCTGATCTGCAGCCACCATGGAACATTTTCCAGTAGAACCACATTAATACTCTCCCAGTGGTTATTTATGATATCTGTTGTTATACCACCAAATTCTCTCCCATGTCCAAAGATGTAACGGCTGAAATGGAGAGCGATGGGTGTTGGTTCAACTACTATGGCTTTGGCTTCATATTTAGCTGCTAAGTTGATGCTCTGGTCATGAATGTGATACACGGCAAGTCTCATCTTGCTGCGATCTCGGTAAGAAGTGATTGTTTCATCTGGTGCAGGAGTAAGCTTGAATGGATTGTCTTTAGAAGTGACATCAACATAAATCTGACTGGAAGATGAAATCGGGCATGCGCCGTGGAGACCTTCTCCAAACAATTTCCTCAAAGACCAGTTCATTCCTTTAAGAACATCATAATCATAAACTAGAGAGGCAGTTTGTTTAACTTCTAAGTTTGTCTCAACACAGTCTTCTTTACCACACATTCGTCTGTAGTGAAGACCTAACGAGATATAGTTAGTGTTATGAATCTTTCTCGAGTTGAGTAATCTTGAAAATCCATTTGATTTACACGGCAGCAGTTTCTTCCAGGGAGTCAAGTTTTCTGTGCAAATATTTTCCCTGGGTAATGTCGCGTATCTGAGCTGTGATGTCGTGTTCTGGTCAGTAGCTCCTGTTGGTATTATCGCCATTTTGGGGGAGATTGTATTGGTGTTGTCTATAAAGTTGAGTGATGCGCAGAGGAGTCCTGCTAGCGATGCGCAGAGCTGACGCCAATGTGCGTCTACGTCTTCTACATCTGGAGCAAACCAGGCGTAGACTTCCGCGCCTACTGCGGCGTCTGTTACAGGGTAAGCCCATCGCTCGTGGAGCCATTGGCCGCGCGTCAGTGACAGGTGCAGCTCTTGTACATGGAAGCGGGATATGAGGTCACCGAGCGGACGGGATGCGAGGTGCGCGTGGGTAACTGTGAATGTCAAAGACACAAAATATTCTTTATGGGACAACTTTTGGATACCCAGACAAATAACATGATGAACATTTGACATTTCAAGGAGTTTGAATTACCTGCATTGTTAAACGAGGAAAGGGTACTGTATATATTATATTTTGTTTTTTTGTTTTTATCTGTATTTATGTATTTATTAGTAAGTAGTCTATTATTTTAATATTTATCGTTGTGCGCTTATGTAGGTCTACCTTTTATTAAATTATCCTCTCCAACCTAGGTTTGCTGGAAGAGATCTCTCATTAGAGATAAGCTCGCTTTTGTACATGCTTTTTCTAATATTAAGTATCTGTATTATGTTTTCTGTGCAATAAAGTATAAGTAAAGTACTTATATGATTATTGAAAATTGGCTGTAAACCAAGTGAGCTGAGTCAGCTGTAAGTGATACTCGTTACTGAGGTCTTCAAGTTGCAGTAACATGGCATTATTTCGAGCGTTAAAACATGACAAAAGGTATATTAGGCTTTTTCCTAACCTTTCAATTCCGTTATCCTCGATAGGGGGCAGTAGACTGAACTTATAACAGAAATATAGAGCGGCTTACTACGACAGATATTGAAAGATACATACAGGAGTCTTCATCCTCTAGCAGAGTAGTGAACTGGAAATACGTATAAAGTTGTGTCGACAGCAACGGCCTGATGAACAGTTCTTCCTTGAAGACATTCTTACAAAGAACAGATGATATCGAATACACTAATAAATAAAATGAAAGGACTCGGTGCATTTTCGGCGTAATTCAATGCAACTTTCAGAAGGATTTTATTCTGCTTTAAATGTTTACATTGACGTCTGCCAGAAAGTCTGCGTTTTTTTTTCAGTGTTGCTAGAGAATATTGCTTTCCTTTTCCATCTACAACTGTATGGATTTACAAGGAGTTTAAATTCCTTTATCTGAAAGTTTGTATAATTGATTCATATGCGATAAAACTAACTTCTTACTATTAAAAAGAATTAAATTCATTCATTCTTATGTAATGGTTTCTATTCTTCTATTTATGACTTGACCGTAAACTTGAACACACAAAGCAAACATTTCGTGTCGCCTTTTCCCACATGGGATTGGGAAATACTTAGCTTCGCGCTCTTCTTGGCGGGGGCACTACCGTGCTCCCAGATTTCTAGGAACATGTCATATTCTAAACAAACCATCTCAAGAAGAATTTTTGACTTTAGAGAGAACTTTATTCATAGGAAAATAAAGTTCTTTATACCTAAAGTCCAAACTTTAGTTAAAAGTCAGAACATGGTCAGAACCCATGAAAATATGAAAAGTACCGTTCTGACAGTTCCTAAAATGTATCTGGGGGCACGGAAGTGCCCCCGCCAAGACGGGCGAAGCAAAGCGCTAGGGCACACTACCTACCTCTTCTCGAAACGTTTCATCGTTATTTTTAACTTTCAGAATTTGGGTTTGGATTACACACACACATACAGCAGGGGACTAATTAAAAATAACAAGTTTCAATTGCATTGCTCTTAAACTTTAGAGTTTATTGATATCTAAAAAAACCCCAATGCCGTCGCTGATTCACTGATGATCATCAAAACTCTAAGGCACTTCCTGAAGTCCTAGAAAGCTGAAATTTGGTACGTAAGCTAGTATTAGTACACAAACAACAACAAAATTCTAAAGATTAAAATTTTCACCCCCATCTCCCTAAACAAGGGGATGGAAGTTTGTATGGGTTTTCCCATACAAAACTTAATCTCATGCTTATACAAAATATAGACGTTTTTTGGGTCTTGTCAATGGTGCTACAGGCATTGTTGACAAAGTAGAATAGGATTCAGACGGCAAGAATAAAGCAAGAAGCGTTGTAATTACTTTAACTCCAAAAACAACAAAAAAAAAAAACAAAATAAAAAACAAAATAAAAAAACTGCCGTCAAAAATCAAAATAAAAAAAGCAACTTACAAAAAGAAGAGAAATCCCACAAAAAAAAATACGAAAAAAAAATGCTGCCAAGACGAGCACACTCTGTCAAAAAGTTAGCCGATCTCATGTAGAGCCAAGCTTCTAACTCTACACGCACTAACTCTTAAAGCCCTAACTTTACAAACTCTACACCTCAGTCAAAACATTATGTGGCTTGGCTGTTTTCGGTCTCGTCTTGGCAGCAATTTTTTTTCGTGAAAATGTTTTGTGGGATCTATTTTGACGCGCAGACCATTACTTTTCACCCAGTTATTCAATACTCCTACACAAACTCCTCCTCCTTTCCAGCTTCATGAAATACACGAACAACAAGATAAACAATCTGTACTCTCCATTACCAGAGCAGCACTAACTCTACCTAGGTCAGAGACTATATATCCAATTGACTGCGCCTGCGAAGGAATGCGGCTCGCCAAACGTTTGTTGTATTCAAGAAACGTTCGCATACGCAACCTATGAACGAAGACGGGCCGCCAGACGGTTTCTCAGCGGCTGACCAATCAGAGCTCTCTTACCTCATCCCCCGCCGCCCGTAAATTGGTGAGTTGTGTTTCAAAGGAAAATGTATCTTTGCGCTCTCGACTGGATAAGTGCTCCCTGACCTAGGTACTAGAACTCGCTTCAAAACTAATCCGATTAGGAGAGCGGTGAGCCCGGTCAAAGTCGATTGACTGATCCAGTTGGGCCACTGCAACACAGGGATCATATGCCGTGTTACGGTTAAACTAGTGTGGATGGGTTGATCGATGCAGTTTGCTTCGAGGCTTTGCGGGGAATTATCGGTATTCACTTGTCTTTTGTGTTACACATAGAGTGGGGGAGACAAGAGAACATGCACTTATTTTCTTTTAGCTGTCATAGCGTCATGCTTTTTCCCATACGGGATGGCAGAGGCAAGTTGTGTCTACTTTTAGCCAATTATTCAATAATTCATCAAAGATTGATTGATGATAATTGTAACGAATATCATGTCTGTTGCCATGAATGGATCACGGGCCTAATAAACCGTTGAAAAACTTTATTTCATTGCTTGCTGCGGGCTCAAACTCATATTTGGCGGTTGGACGCTAAAAGGACTTCTGTGTTGATTTTTTCATTAAGCTTCTGTCCATTTGTAATGTCCCATCCGTTCATGAACGAGAAATAAGTATTCTTTCAAACAGCAATCATTTTTTTTGCCCTATTTTTATATATTTTCTCCAGTTTCCATATACGTATCGAATGAGACCAGATGGAAAATTTTACAAATTGCTACATGAAACATCTACCGTACGGTTGAGTGGAGGTAGAATATCAAATTGAAGAAATGCACCTGTCACGCCAGGTTCACTTCAAACAAATCAGCGAGAACAGCCGCACACACACAGCTACATTGCATTCCGTATAAGCACGCGCCGCCACACGCACACATTGCCGAATCTCGCGTCCTTCGCATGCTACGAGACAGGGCTATGCAAGCAATGCATGCAACGAGTCAACGTCATTCGTCCGGCCCGGCCGGCCGGCCGCGGGGGCGGCACGTGTTAACTTAGCGGCGCTAAGCGACAACCCTAGTCGTTTGAGCAACAGTAGGTAGTTATCATGCGAACAGGGGCCTAGTGAACTTACTATTTCTTATTTATACTATGCACCTGTTGTTCTGAAAGGTCTGTTACTAGCATAAGTGCCGATACCCTATACAGAGCCTGACAGAAAAGTACAGCCCCGTTGCTAATAAATAATCTAGCTATAAGCTGAATAGCTGTGTGCCGTTCCGCCGCCTAAAGGCAGTGTACTTACCTATTACATGGGGTAATGTAGAAGGTATCTGCTAACGCCTCGTTTATAAAATAGCAAGAGTATACAAGGCGATAAATGAATTAACGCTGAGCAAGCTTTCATTATGAAAAAGATTTGATCAGAGCAACTTTATGTTTTACTTCCCAGTATATTTTGGCCTGAGTGGATCAGCCGATTTGTATCCCCCCCCCCCCAAAATGGGCCAGACTGACCACCGAATGGGTGCCCACTGATGGTCATCGGAATAGAGGCAGGCCGAGACGTCGATGGCGGGACGACCTGGACAGGTATTTGCCGGACTGGGTGGAGGCAGCACAGCACAGGGAGGAATGGTCTGAGATAGGGGAGGCCTTTGCCCAGCAGTGGGACACTATGCAGGATAAATATAAGAAAAAAATATGTATGATTGATGATCGACCATCATGACCATTGTGAAATACTTAGATAACGCTATTCTTTTCATCCCTATTTGGGTTAAGGAATAATAATTTACCTCCGATCCATTTATACGAGTATTATACACCTCTAAATGAAAAGGGTGCAATAAGCAACACAAATACCTAAATTGATTAAATAGGCTTGTGGCCTATCAAGTCAAAATAGATACTTTTTATGAACTGTCAAAACTGAACTTTTGTTCCTGAGTTCTACGAAATAACAACAGAATGACATTGTGTAAAAGTGCCATCAAATGCTGTCTTTTTTGCACAAAATTGACTTCATAAAATATATCTGCTGGAAATATAGAATTCTGAGAATGTCAAGCCATTTTGTACATAATGCTTCAACTTAAGACTCGTTCCTAGATTTATCGGATTACCTTGGCCACAAGCCTATTATACTTACAAATAAACCTAAAACCTCAGGCATGATAAAAAAAAGTTGTATTTGACCCACACGGGGTGTGAGTGTGACAATGAAAATTTAAAACTACTGATATGCAAAGGCCAGAATGCCCGGGAATATGCATAACATTAAACGCGGCGCTGGGCTTATACGGGTCGGCACGGGCGAGTGCTGACCGGAATATAAACAAGTGGGCCAAAGTTGTCCTAATTATATGGGTCCGAATTTGTTACTCTGCTTGCGTTACGAATTTTACATAAATACGTAAGGTAAGGTGCTCCGTGGTCTAGTGGGTTTCACCTTGCTTCTCACGCAGGAGATGCAGGTTCGAATCCCGGTGCTGACCATGTACCAATGAGAGATAGGTATGTTTCGTTATTTATATTCATATTCATATTCTTTATTGCACAGTAACTTAATAATAAAACTTGAATAACATAACAGTGCGCAAAGGCGAGCTTATCTCTTTATGTTTCGGATGGTACGTTAAGCTGTAGGTCCTGGCTACTATCACTACTTCGTAGTATGGAATAGTCGTAAAACCCCTCCACCAACCCGCACTGAGCGAGCGTGGTGGAGTATGGCTCAATCTTACTCCGATCTGGGTAAAGGCCTGTGCCCCTCGGTGGGGACATTAATGGGCTACATTTACTTTACTATATGTATGTAACCATTTCTAATAAAAAATACGAGTGTCATGTGAATGTCCGAGTTATCCCAATTCATTTTATTGATTTAACTTTGGCAATCCAAATATAATATGTTTAAGTAAGTACCTACCGATATGGATAAAATCTGTTATACCTACTATCCATTCAAAATTTTCCAGAATTGGAATTATATAGATACATTATTTAGTTATCATAAAGCCTTCCACGACCCTCCAAGACGAACTGGAAATGTTTCGAGAACTTTTCATCTCCACCTCAGAAGTGCCGCAGGACACGGGCTAATTTAATAAAATAAGGGCTAATAAAATGATTCATATTTGAGTAAAGGTCACGAGAATCGGGGTCGCAAAAAGTCCCTAATCCCTTCAGGGGTGAATTGTGTTAAAATACTTTGGCAGAGTAAAGCGACGGACTTGGTAATAAAATAAATGATGATTGATATTTGAGTTGACGTGTTTGTGTTCGGCCATTTGTACTAGGATACAAAAAAACACACGATTAAAATAGGAATTACATGGTATAATGCCTTTTACCATACGGGGTGGCAGAGGCACAATAGGTTTGAGGCCAAGGTAATCCAATAAATCGAGGAACAAGTCTTAAGTTGAAGCATTATGTACAAAATGACTTGACATTCTCAGAATTGTATATTTCCAACAGATATATTTTATAAAGTCAATTTTGTGCACAAAAATACAGCATTTGATGGCACTCTTCCATGACGTCATTCTGTTGTGATTTCATAGAACTCAGGAACAAAAGTTCCGTTTTGACAGTTCATAAAAAGTATTTGTGCTCACATTTAGTCAGTTACGTTATACTACTCCATGTTGAGAAACAGGGAGCTAGCCTATCGCCACAGCTGTGTAAAAAGAAGATTTCCTCACGATGATTTCCATCACCGTTAAATAATGCATGCATCTTAAAAACCTACATCTACCCCGTATGGGAAAAGGCGTGACGTCACAGGTTAATAGAGAGTTTGGATGACGTATAAGTTATTTACAGTCTTCTAATTAGCATTTGGCACGTGTGTGACGTTTTTAGGTGGGCGCCACTTCTAAGCAAATTAACGCATACGGGTAAAGTTTACGCGACTACGCCATAGGTAATGTTTCCGATATTACCGGGACACTGAACAAAAGTACATCTATGTTTCCACACTATCTAGCATTGTAAACAGCCTTATCTCGGTCTCATTTGCATATGGACATTGTGATAGCATTTCCATGTCGCTAACAGTAACCAAACAGCTGAAGCTAATGACTGTTGGCGCGTTCACACGTTAGCCGAACTCGAGCGATTTCGTCGCATCCTTCGACAATAAAATTCTTTGTGTTACGTACTGTTATGATATTATGAGCCTATGAGGCAGTCGCTGATAGAGTTTAAAAATATTTTTTAAGATATACACACAAACACTTTATTAGCAGTACACAATCCCAAATCATAAAAATACTGAATATTTCAATTACATTAATTCACTCTCAAGTTTGGGTTATTAATCTGTGGTTTGGGTAAAAAATGGTTTTTATACAATGAAACATTGACGTCAGGGCTTCACACAACATGTGGCTTTTCTGCTGACTAAGAAAGCGGTACGTGTCACTGGATATAACAGTACGACACGATCAAAAATGTGGTTTTAATTACAAGACTGGAAGACGAAACAGATGTTTGTCCTTTCATTCTTTATTCTTTATTGCACGGTAACTTAATAATAAAACTTAAATAACATAATAGTGCGCAAAGGCGAGCTTATCTCTTAAGAGAGATTTCTACCAGCAAACCTAGGCAGGACAGGAAAGATGGTGCTGAGAGGATAGTCCTAGTGCACAAAGATAAAAATAAACTGAATAAAACTACACTTGCTATAAAATAAATAAATAATACTTAGGTAGATATCTACAACCTAAAACATAATACAATAAATAAAGTAATACATAGTATAAATAAGAACTACTTAGCATGCATACATACACATACATAGGTACATAAATACTATAATAATAATAACTACCTAATATGAAAGAGAAAGGAAATGATTTTTTACTCTTTTCTTAAAAGTATAAATTGTGGGACTGTCCCTTATAGCGCAGGGAAGTGCGTTCCACAATTGGATTGCTCTCAACCTGAACGAGTGATTATAGGCAGTAGTGTAATGCCGAGGAATCGAAAGAAGAGACATCGTGTGGGATCTCCTGTTGCTATCCCTGGGGAAGAGAAACTCAAAACGTTCACGAAGATAAACGGGATAGCGGGGATTTTTCAAAATATTAAACAGAAAGGAGAGAATGTGCATATCACGGCGAAGACGAATCGGAAGCCATCCTAGCTGCTTGCGACACTGAGAGACATGGTCATACTTGCGTAGCCCGAAGATAAACCGAATCCCGAGATTCTGAAGTCTTTCGAGTTTGTTCAGTTGTTCTTCGTTCGCACTGACCCAGCAAACATCCGCGTAGTCGATTAGAGGGAGTAGAAGTGACTGAGCAAGAATGATTTTAGTCTGAAATGGGAGGAAGTACTGCAATCGCCGGAGAGAGTGAAATGACGCAAAGACTCGTCTGCTGACCTCACATACATGTGGTAACCAGGACAACAAATTGTCAAATATAACCCCTAGGTTCTTGGCTTTGGTGCTGTAAGCGATTACGGTACCATTATACAGCACAGGATCGACGCGCATATTCTGCACTAAGTTAAGTGAGTTCCGTGTACCAATAATCATCGCTTGCGACTTACTTGGATTGACCAACAGACCGTAAGAAACAGCCCAATTACTAATGTTATCGAGGTCAGCATTCAAAGCCTCCACAGCCATATTCACATCACACGGAGAGAAATGCCGGTATATTTGTAAGTCATCTGCGTAAAGATGATATGAAGAAGTAAGTACGTCGGAGATGGAGTTGATGAATACTGAGAAGAGTAGAGGAGAAAGGATGCCGCCCTGAGGAACACCGGCGGAGAGATCACACCAGTCCGTGCAAATCTCCTCGGACTTAATGCGCTGTTGGCGGTCTCTAAGGTAGGAGTCAAACCAGCGAGCCGAGTGCGAAGAGACATTGAGTGACTTAAGAATTTCAACCAGGATATCGAAGTCGACGCAGTTGAAGGCGCTACTGAAATCAAGCAGTGTAAGGACTGTGAGCTGCTTCTGATCCATGGCCGCTTGAATGTCGTCAGTGACTTTAAGCAGAGCCGTGGTAGTGCTGTGACCCGGCCTAAAACCAGATTGGTAGGGGTTTAACAGGTTACTTGAGGAAAGATAAGAGGAGAGCTGGGAGTGAGCAATAGATTCAAGGACTTTGGAGAGGATGGGGAGGATGGATATGGGACGGAAATCTTTGAAAGAAGTGGGATTTGAGGTTTTAGGTAGGGGAATAACCAGAGCCTTTTTCCACTGAGCGGGAAAGACACTTTGACCAAGCGACACATTAATTAAGTGAGTGATAGGGGGTAGCAGCTCATCTAAGATGCTCATTATCATCTGAGAACAGATCTTGTCTTCACCTATGGCCTTCGAGGATATCTCAAGTATTGCTCTTCTCACTGCGCCGACTCCGACCCGGTTAAAGAAAAAACGAGAGTTGAGGGTCCTTTCAAATATATTATGGATTTTGTAGGTACTACTTAAGAACTTTTAACGTGTTTCTGTATCTAAGTCTATGTCAGCTTATACAATTGACATAACATATTAATAACTTAATTAAACTATAGGTAAAAACTAAACAACAATTGAAAAATTCTGAGCAGCACCTACTTATATGAAGAAAAGTGCATGATTTGTTCGGTTTCGTTGACGACTAGAGGCGATTGTGTAAAGCCACTATATCGGTGTACATATCAGAGGTGTGAGTATCTTAGTCAATAATGTTAGTGATTGGATTGTGTTTGCTCCTGGGGGTAATTTACTCGTTACATTGTATTACTACGTGACTAATGCCCGATTTCACAAACAGTTAGGGGACACTTAGCTCTTTTTTTTAGCTGTCTAGCGACTGTTTCGGAGGCCGGCCTCTTAAATTAATGGGGTCCCCTAATAGCCTAGATGACCCTTAAACTTAGGTCAAAGCGAAACAACGCAAATAAAGTGTCCCAGATAAGGATTGTTGGTGAAATCGGCCATCAATTCCCCAAAATAAGAATATCTCTTGTGTGTACATTTGGGACATGCTAGAATAGGCTTGTGGCCAAGGTAATCCAAAAAATCTAGGAACAAGTCTTAAGTTGAAGCATTATGGGCTGACATTCTCAGAATTGTATATTTCCAGCAGATATATTTTATGAAGTCAATTTTGTGCAAAAAAGACAGCATTTGATGGCACTTTTACATGACGTCATTATGTTGTTATTTCATAGAACTCAGGAACAAATGTGCCGTTTTGACAGTTCATAAAAAGTATCTATTTTGACTTAACAGGCCACAAGCCTATTGCATGCATGTACTAGCATATCAAATAGGTTTTCTTTCATGAAAAACTGTTGAACACACTTACTTTATTAAATAATGCATTCACAATTTATTTACGATAATAATTACAAATAAACACATGCTTACATTCAAAATTAAAAACATCCACGATACTAAACTAAACCTAAAGTTTATATTTAGCCAACTTGTTCCCTTGTTAAGCTTGTAACTAACCATAGCAGAATATCGCATTAAAACAACCAACGTTCAACCGTTTGACCACTAGGATGCCACGGATAGAAACACACACATACCCACTGACAGATGCCTCATAAGTAATAACACGCCTCTTTTTCGTTGTGTGTAAAATTTTAGTCAAATCTCAGTAGTACCAATCCATTGCGGATTAAGTCGCTCCCTGAAACTTGACCGGTACCAGTCTCACTATACTACTCTTATCCGAGTAGATCAGATTATTATTATTGTCAAACGTAATCGCCGCTACACCAAGAATATTCGCGACCTTCTTTAACTGGTTTTGGAGATCTTGGAAAATAAATATACCTTCTTCGTCACTGCTAACGTATACCACCCCATTGATATCGGTCGTTAGTCCCAACAGCCCTGTGAAGTTTTTGATCAAACTGATCTGCTGATCGCTCTTCCTCACTCTATACAAACCTGAACCGTTATTAAAGAACACATTATCATGCGCGTCGAAAACAAACTGTTGAACTTTCATGTCGTTCAATACTTCCACTGCTCTAACAGTCTTATTGGCGTAATAGTAGGTATGCATGTTCGGAAACTGTATGAAGTAAATATTATTATCTTTTAACACCAGCCACCAAATATCCAGGGGGTGGGCCAGTCGCTTCAAGACCTTATGAGCTGGGTCGAATTTGTACAGCCCATGACTGCCACCGAAGAATACTTCTGATGACCACGGAGACGCTGATATGGCAAACACATCTTTAATCCCTTTAATTATCTTCGTTTTTCGCGTGTCCAAGTTGAATGATGCTGCCACGAACTGTCTATCACCGAAATCGAAGCTGAAGTATAAGGTGTTTGTGTCTTTGTTGACGGCAAGCTGGTGTGGACTATGGGCTCTGCTAACAAGGACGTCTTTGGAATAGCAAGGCTTGGAGACTTCGTTCGACCACAACGCGCAGAACTTAGTCGTGACTTCCAGCGTTGTTGCGAGGAAAATTAAAAATGATTTTATCATGTTTTGCAGGTCATTTAAAATATCGATAACGTTAATTAGGTCGACGAACTTAAATATAAGTGAAGTGGTAATGAGAGGCGAGTTGATCGATGTGAAAATATCAAGCGATTTCAGTCGAATATCATTGTTTTAAAGCTTGCTTATATAAGCGAGACCGGGCTACAAAACATGAAACTTTTCATATATTTTTCCGTTTAGGCATTGTGTTGTTATTGATTTACCTCATCTCTCACCTTTTCATAGACATGAAGATTCAAAAAAAATAGATAGATAGATAGATAAATCCATTTATTCACTGTAAAAATACACACAAATACAGTAAAGATTCTTACAAAACTTAAGATATAAAAAATAGAAAGAAACTATACATGTGCATATTCCACAGTGAATAGGCCCTGGCTCAGCATGTGTTGCAGATAACTGCAACGCTGGTAATTCTGCCAGGACCCATTTTACAGTGCGAGTGGAAGCTTCAGCTCATCTCCAATTACTCATTTAGGACTAAGTAAGGTGCATTTCTATAGGTTGCATACCCATATTACCCCTAGGCGCCTCTCCCATCACTATACCTACGTACGCATATCCATATATAATATGTGAAGGACGTGTTTTCTACGGGACGAAGTATCTGACTGACATAAATTTAAAGGCTCGCACACTGTCCTTACAAAGCATATTGTAATGGGAGTAAAGATCGTATACTTCAGCATGTTTGTATCAAACTGACCTTTACTGCAACGTACTTTCACTTTTATAAAAAAAACAAAACAATTTTCAGTCGGTAAAAGGTACAAAGTGACCGACGAAATAATTATTACCAAAATACTATCAAAGCAATCAAGTTACTTCTTATATGTTTAGTGGCTCCATACTATTGACATAATATTCTTGTGTGTTTATTAAACATGATCGTAACCATTACATATTCATACTTTTTATTGATTTTGAGGTTTCATTCATAATATAAATAAGGTCACATCTGCAGACGCCCAATCACATGGAAATGACAGATTTCGAACTAAAAACATCTTGATTGTTACAACCCTAAGACTACTTGGAGTTGAGAGCGGCTTAATAAAAAAAAAGATTTTATTTTTTATTTTTTCCCAAATTGATAATACATATTGTATGTATGTCAAACTAGTAATTACTCATGCTATCTAAGAAACAGTGGGAGACAGGAGTCCAAAATAGGTTAACCCCGTGCCATGGATCTCCTGGCCTCCCCTCTCGAGGTACAGAGATGCTTTTTAAAACAATGGGTACACATTTGCTACTACGTTTTAGTAAACATGAATATAAAAAGAGTGGGTACACAATTTATAAAATATACATATGAAATATATAAAATATACATAAAATAAAACTAATATACTACGGGCTCTCTAAAATTGCTAAAGCGATTACGATAATTCAAAAATATTAGTACTAGTAGTATTACAAGAAAGAATCAATGCTCTTTATACAGGATGTAACGAAAGGTGTAGAATTATTTTAGAAGGTTGTTAGGGATATTATTCTGAACAACTATGTCTATGAAACCGATTTGATCTGAGCAATTTTATTTTTCACATCTCCATACGTTTTGTGCCGGGCCATCAGCTGATTTGTAAGGAGAAGTAATAAATCGGTTTCATAGTGAAAGTTGTTCAAATTATGTTCAGTTCAGTTCATGTTATGTCCCTAACAACCCCCTAAAATATGACTATAGTCTATTCGTGATAAGAATGCAGTAAAGTCGTCACTGTCCGGTGGCCTAGCCACGCCCCGTAACCAATCAAATCGTTTCCAATTGTCAAGCCAAGTTCACAGTGACCAGTTGAAGGCAAACTTTCAAACGCGAAGGTTGTTTCCTGTCCTGTGGGTGTGTGTTAACAGATTTAAATTTAAATTTTACCGCATTCTTGTCACGAATAGACTGTACACCTTTATATTACATGTATAACGTTATGGTATTATCCCCGCTTCCTTTCAAGACCCTGAATGTAATTTTGTTCTAAAATTGCCTATTCCCGTCATGAATGAAATTCGAAGAGGATCTCGCAGGCTTTTATTTAATGTGCTACAATCGCGCAAATCGTAATGTAATCCCGCGCTAAGCTTCCCTTAGGATTATGTTACTGTGATATGGAAGACACAACAACGCCTCTAACTACACATAACACTCCACACTATACACACACAACACACTTACAACACCTTTCGCTATCATAGAATAATCAAGTCCTCAAAGAATTCAATTCATACAATTTCTGACAATTCTCTGTGACGCAGCCTCGACGCAGCGGTTAGTGGCTCTGCCAACCAAGAGGGACGTCCCGGGTTCGATTCTCGGCTGGGGATGAAGAAAAAAACAAACCACAGGTCCCGATTCTCGCGCTATCGAGATCATCGCCCCAGTCGAGACATCGGTTTTCATACTTATACTTTATACTTATACTTTATACTTTATTGCACAAAAACAGAATACAGACACTTAATAATGAAAAAAAAAACATGTACAAAGGCGAGCTTATCTCTAATAAGAGATCTCTTCCAGCAAACCTAGGATGGACAGGACCGTCATACCGCCTAAATCCGTCGAAAACGATCTCGATTTATATTTATTTCGATCGAAAACGGGTCGAGATACCTCGGTTAGTCGAAAGGCTAGTCGTAAGATTAGCTTTTTCTGGTTTTTGATAGAGATTTTGGTATCTCAAAATCGACATTTCGACCATGGACATGATCTCGCTAGCGCCAGAATCACCCCGATGGTCTTCGATGTTAGTTCCCACGTCACAGGGTGGTGTGGCCACCTGTATGTGTGTGATGTGGGTGGTGTGGTGTGGCTAGTGTAAAACAGTACAGATGTGATGTGAATGATAACTTTTTGTTCTCAACGTTTCGCTGAAAGTATCGCAATCCATAGCCGGTCTTATCTCAAACAGACAGACAGACAAACAGACATCTTGTGAACAGGAAGGAAGCAGCGACGCGCTCAATCAATGAATGTGTTTCCATTGTTCTGAATAATCAGCAGCATTCAAACAAGGGGAGACATTAGGCGTGCGATTTCGGTGATTAAAGAGTCGTGTCGAAGATAAGGTAAAGACCACGCAATCTCTCTAACACAAGCTGATTAGCAGAAGCCTATTGTCTGAAGCACATCGCAAGCTTCCAAATGTGAATATGGCGTTATGGTATACTGATAAAAAAAATCTCTACTTTGTCTGATTATTTTGTATTTTTCAACCGACTTCAAAAAAGGAGGAGGTTCTCAATTCGACCCGTATGTTTTTTTTTTTCTATGTTTGTTACGCGATAACTCCGCCAATTATAAACCGATTTGAACAAATCTTTTTTCGGCGTATAGGTTATACCTCAAGGGTGGTCCCATTGACACCAGGTCAGGATCTGATGATGGGATCCTGGAGAAATTGAGGGAACTCTTCAAATATTATAGGCAGACCTATAGTGATTTTTGTGTTTTTCATAATAACTCGTGCAAATGCACATGGTAAGCATAATATTGTGATGCGGAACTGCTGATGAAGACCACATATGGCCACCAGATCTGCTCAATACTAGGTACAAATACAATGCGTGGCTGACGGGCAGGCAACGCATAGCCTAAACCGGTGGAGATAGAGCCATGAAACTTTGTACAGGGGTTCCTTAGTAGCGTAGCACTGAGATGGTATTTGACAAAATTAATTCCCCAAGGGTGGGGGGATAAGGGGTTACAGTTTGTATTAAACTCAATCTAATCAAATAGGGTTTGTGGAAGTCGGTTTTTTCTAAAGTTTACTTTTTGTTTCAATTATATTTGGGTGGCATAGTAAATCTAGTCGTAATCAATCAATCAGCCGACACTCACCCATTACTGGGTATGCCGATTTCTTTCTCTACTCGGATTCACTTTGACAACATACTTTCAGACAGTTTTTCAATACTTTAAAGGTTGTAAAAGGATTGAATAACCGGCCAAGTGCGAGTCGGCCTCGCGCACGAAGAGTTCCGTACCATTATCTATAAAAAACCGCAAAAAATAATAATTGTATGGGAGCCCCCCCTAAATATTAATTTAATTTTAATTTAATTATTTATTTTTTTAAGTAAATAATATACTCAATATATTGTGAACATTTTAAGCGTCTACCTGCTACCATTATTAATATCGAGCAAAAATGAGCAAAAAAATCACGTTTGTTGTATGGGAGCCCCCTTAATATTAAGTTTCTTTCGATTTTTAGTATTTGTTGTTATAGCGGCAACAGAAATACATCATCTTTGAAAATTTCAATTGTCTAGCTACCACGGTTTATGAGATACAGCCTGGTGACAGACAGACGGACGGACAGCGAAGTCTCAGTAATAGGGTCCCGTTTGGCACCCTTCGGGTACGGAACCCTAAAAATCGACCGTAAGTGGATGACCGTTACATAAACATACACATTTACATACAGGTGCATACGGCTTACGTATGATAACATGAAAAATAAACTTGCTCAACTCAAATCGCTCTATCAAAATAATTGATCAGGGTCCGGTGGAATGCGTGCCTTCGAAATTTGAACCAGGATGCAGCAGCGGTTTCAAGCATCAATTCGGTTTAGCTAGAGTCTCAGCAGGAGTGGACTATTCCACGTACCGCTGACATATTGGAGTTTAAATCTTCTGCACATTTACAAACTAGCCAATTTGACTAGCACTCGCATTGTCCACTTTGCTTTACAAAGTCCAGACGGGAGGCAGCATTCTAGGAAACTAGGAATACACGTTGCATGCTCTCTCTTGTCGGGTTTAGTCATTGCTCTGATGTCGTCGACTAGTTTATTCATCTTCTGCATAACAAAATGTATGTTTTCTATATCCGTTATACACGCTGGGTAGCGTAAGGACAATCCAGTCCTTGGAACAATATTGACATTAAAATTATATAAAAAAAAAAATGACATTAAAATTATTTTGACAGTGGGTACCAAGACGTCAATGAATGTCTAATTTTTGACGTTGGTACCCACTGTCAAACTAATTTTAATTTTTTTTTTTTTTTTTTACAAAAAAAATAAAAAAAATGGCTGCAGCCAGGCGGTTAAATAAATAAGTAATAAAAAAAACACTCTACTCTGTTGTTAACACTTCCTTACTCTGAGACTAGTTACTCTCAGGTTGAATTCAGAGTAAGATACTTTTACTCCGTAGTAGAGTCAGATAAGTGCTACTCATTCCTTACACCACGTTTATTAATATTTAATTTCGCTAATACTGGCTTAATTCTTGGAGTAAAGTTACAACTATTTTAGTCTGTGTTAAGACGGTATGTCTACAATAATGTATAAATGGTCGGACTTTCCATCCAATTGCTACTTACAACTGATATCCTCTTATCATTCCTGGTTATCTTCTCACCCCTGAAACTTATTTTATATAAAGGTTTCAGGTCTGCTATAGGGGCCACATTTGTGACTGCACAAACGTGTAGACATGCCAGGGAGCACTTATCCAGTGGAGAGCGCATAGAAACATTTTACTTTGAAACAGAACTCACCAATTTACGGGCGGCGGGGGACGAGGTAAGAGAGCTGTGATTGGTCAGCCGCTGCGAAACTGTCTGGCGGCCCGTCATCGTATAGGTTGCGTATGCGAACGTTTGTTGAATACAACAAACATTTGGCGAGTCGCATTCCCCCGCAGGCGCAGTCAATTGGATATAACATTTTCCTTTGAAACAGAACTCACCAATTTTTACGGGCGGCGGGGGATGAGGTAAGAGAGCTGTGATTGGTCAGCCGCTGCGAAACAGTCTGGCGGCCCGTCATCGTATATGTAGGTTGCGTATAGCTTGCGTATGCGAACGTTTGTTGAATACAACAAACGTTTGGCGAGTCGCATTCCCCCGCAGGCGCAGTCAATTGGATTTAATAGTCTCTGAGACATGCATTATCGCATTTTACGCTTCAAGCACCGCCCTACAGACGCATTGAAAGCGGAGCCTCTAGCTTTGCGTGTGCCATCTGCATTCTCCGTATAATTCAGGCTATGAAGTTAGGATCAAAAACACAGTCTACTGCTCAAATAAGAGTAGTCGCCTATGCATAGGGGCGATCATTCAGCATTCAGATTATTACTGAGTTACACGAAACGATTTTGAAATTCAAGTTTGTCACCTTACTGATTTAGGGTGAGAATCTCATAGGATTATCGTCATTTCTCATTGCTTGTGCTCAACAGGGTCCATAATTATCTACACTATTTTTAAGACCTTAATGTTATTATGGCGTGCAATAAACAAATATGAATGAATGAATGAATAATGCTAATTTCTAACGCGTATATGCTATTCTAAAGTTTCGTTGCAACTCAGGGAGTCACATAACTTTATTTGACATTTTATTTACCTGAGAAATTATGTCAAATTCCTCAGATAATCCGACAGATAAACGATATCCGAGGCGAGAAAGATCGGCCCTAAATAAAAATAAATCTTTCAGCTGCCGTACCCAAAGACGGATGACTTTTGTGAAGATTTCCTGACTGTGCCTTAGCCACCCCAAATAAGAAAGGGTCTGGCGCTATACATGATAAATATTTATAACTACTTATTAATATAACCGGCCAAGTGCGAGTCGGACTCGCGCACGAAGGGTTCCATACTATTATCTATAAAAAACCGCAAAAAAAAACACGTTAGTTGTATGGGAGCCCCCCTTAATATTGCATTTCTTTAGTTTTTAGGGTACCGTACCCGAAGGGTGCCAAACGGGACCCTATTACTGAGACTTCGCTGTCCGTCTGTCCGTCCGTCCGTCCGTCCGTCCGTCCTGTCTGTCACCGGGTCCGTCTGCACGAACCGTAATAGCTAGAAAGCTGAAATTTTCACAGAATGTGTATACCTGTTGCCGCACCAACCACAAATACTGAAATACGAGAGATATTGCAAATTAAAGGGGGCCCCGATACAAGAGACGTGTTTAGATACACTTACGCATTTCAAAATGGAGATCTTGACTGAAACTGTTTATTTATTGTCATAGCAACCATGTCATAGACACATATACTATACACATTTAAATATGATAGCATATTTCGCGTCAACCCACATGGTTGTGGTTAGCCGGTGCGGTATGATGTAGACTCTCAATCCGGAGGTCGTCGGTTCAAATCTCGTGAAGGCATAAACTTTTTGTTTATTTTTTTATTGTTTTGAGTGCTTTTGATTTGTTGTACGATGGTACGGTACCCTTCGTGTGCGATACCGACCCGCACTTAACCGATTATTTAGTATTCGTTATTATAGCGGCAACAGTCACATCATCTGTGAAAATTTCAACTGTCTAGCTACCACGGTTCATGAGATACAGCCTGGTGACAGACAGACGGACGGACGGACGGACAGCGAAGTCTCAGTAATAGGGTCCCATTTGGCACCCTTCGGGTACGGAACCCTAAAAAGAAGCCTAACAGGCAGTGTAAATCGCGAAAGTACTATGTGTACGACCATTTCAACTCTATTACTTTACCACGTGAGGTGGGGTTCGATCGTCTCCGCCACTCGAGTCGAGGACTTAAGTTCCCTCAGAATAATTAACACTGGAAGCGAATCTAAATTAAATCAACTACAGAAAGTTCTATAATTTGTCGTGAGGGAATAGTAACTTCAGCGAAACTTGCATCAAACGCACACAATACCAAACTGTTGGCAGAATACAGATTGCTACTTAAATTTAAGTGCTACTTAAATATCAGACGGGCACTTGCTTAGGCCCACTAGCTATAAAGTGGATCAGCACAATTCTCCGATTAACTTTGACAACTCCATGCAAAGTCTTTCGGAGAATAGTGCTAATCCGCTTTATAGCTAGTGGCAGCCATTTCACTGTTTCTCCTGATTCTGTAATTTTCATGCGCTTGAGATTAGCTTTCAGAGCATTTTATTTTTACGAATCTAAGGGAGACCACACCGAGGCTGCGGCTGCGTTGCGTCGTTGCTACGCAGGGCAGCTTATACCGAGGCACAGAATAGTACTACGTACAGAACGGCCACTCCTTTCCCCGCGCTGATTCGGATACCGCAACCTCACCCCGGACTCGGGGGACCTCGTTGGTTTCACTTTGTATAGGCGCTGAACGAACGCATTCACAAACAAACGAGTTTACGCACACATTTGCACGTGCACAAACGTCATTTGGCTATGTAATAGGTGATTATTTTACAAGCGTTGTATGGAGTGTCCGAGGCGTGAGCGACGCACGACAACGTGCAGGAAGCAACACAATGGAACACGTGCACGCGTAAAAGGCAAAAGATTATTATTCTTCCCCTTACCTATCATCTTGCATAAGTTTAACTTCTCCTGGTGACCCTCTATGACATTTTACCCCGCTCCAAATCTAAGGGAAGAGGGAGAGGCTGAAAATCAGCGCTACACAGAGTCCCGGCTCTGTGTCAGCAAGGGCTGAGCCATTTCCTATTGACCCAGCAAAATTATTCAATATTAGTACTATCCTGTATTTTCTTGGCAATAAACGTTTATTATGATTATGATATGATCTCCGTCTCCTACCAACATGGTTTGCTGGAAGAAATCTCTTATTTGAGATAAGCTCGCCTTTGTATTATTTTATTTCTATCTTAAGCTATTTTTACTGTCATGTGAGTACAAAAAAATAAATTGCGAATTACGAATTACGATTGCTGTCAAAAATAATACTATTAGTTTTCTCCCTTCGGATAATTCTGGGTGAGCGCTCGTAATTCATTAAAAGAACAGGTAGATTTGGGGAGGGAAATCGGCTGAACCAACAGTAACCAGCGCTCAAATACTGGGAATAGTCTTGTGGCCTGTCAAGTCAAAATAGATACTTCTTATGAACCGTCAAAACGGAACTTTTGTTCCTGAGTCCTATGAAATAACAACAGAATGACGTCATGTAAAATTGCCATCAAATGCTGTATTTTTTGCACAAAATTGACTTTATAAAATATATACAATTCTGAGAATGTCAAGAAATTTTGCACATAATGCTTCAACTTAAGACCTAGATTTATTGGATTACCTTGGCCACAAGCTTGGGTGAAATAGTCACAAATCACAATAGATAGAGGACCTATCACCCGCCCATTGTTCAGCGGACGTCCCACCTCATCATCTTTCTTTCTATCTGGGTAAGCGCAGGCGTCTCCATTCTGCAACCTCCTTGTAAGTGGCTGAAGTGCTCTGATTTCGTGAACGGCACGCGTTAGACCGACGCTCTTTTCCTGCAAGCGAGTGTGTACGAGAAATGTTACTGGCGGCGTACTTACTATGTTACTATGTTAGTGGGATTCCTAACATATCGCCCACCAAAAGGAATTTAGTGAAAAATGGCTTTTTTAAACAAAATGATAACCAAAGATATAAAAACAAAGTGTCTTCAAAAGTTGTAAGCTGAATAATAAACTCGCTCTCTCCCTTTCTTTCATCCTTAGTTGAACTACGGCATCACAACTGGACGTCAGCTCTGATAGACGCCCACTGATGACAATCGGCCGCTCCCGTTGATCTCAATTTTGTTTGACCTTTATTAGTTGATCTCTCCCTTTCGTTCTCTTCTTTAGTTGATCTCTCCCTTTCTCGCACTACACACATGTGTAGGGTACGTCCCGCAGTCGGTCCTTTACACATGGCTTTGATCTCCTACGTCACGGTGTCATTGACCTCTTGTCACACAGCTGACAACGACTCCGTTGACGTCACGTCCTCTTGCTGCAGCAATCCACTGCGAGGACGCTTTTGGTCTTTAGCTAGACCATAGCATCAAAAACATCATCCGGCTCGAAGAAAAAATAGTTGAACTGTCTGTGACCCTTATTGGCAACTTACAAATCTTACAATAAAACCCACGGAATAAACCTTTGGTAGTATTTATTGTCGGACCAGGGTTGGTATTAAGGCACATCGCAAACAAAACCATAATGAACTTATAACCTATTATGAAAACACCTCACCACCGCGAGTCACAAGACTGGCAGAGCCATCTAGTGGGATTCGTAACACCAGGTCAGGATCTGATGATGGGATCCTGGAGAAATCGAGGGAACTCTTCAAATATTATGGGCAGTCCTATGGTGCTTTTCATCATAACTCGTGTATTTACTCATGGTAAGCATAATATTGTGATGCGGAAACTGATGATGAAGACCACACCATGACCACCAGAAATGCTCAATACTAGGTACAAATACAATCTACTATGAGTGGCTGACAGGCAACGCATAGCCTAAACCGGTGGACATAGAACCATGAAACTTTGTACAGGGGTTTCTTATGTAGCGTAGGGTAGCACTGAGATGGGATTTGACGAAATTAATTCCCCAAGAGGGGGGAAATAGGGGGTTACAGTTTGTATTAAATTCAAAAAGCACTTGACATTGGTTTCTATTCAACCCGAAGGGTGCCAAACGGGACCCTATTACTGAGACTTCGCTGTCCGTCTGTCCGTCCGTCCATCCGTCCGTCCGTCCGACCGTCCGTCCGTCTGTCACCAGGCTATATCTCATGAACCGTGATAGCTAGACAGTTGAAATTTTCACAGATGATGTATTTCTGTTGCCGCTATAACAACAAATACTAAAAATCAAAAGAAATTTAATATTAAGGGGGGCTCCCATACAACAAACGTGATTTTTTTGCTCATTTTTGCTCGATATTGATAATGGCAGCAGGTAGACGCTTAAAATGTTCACAATATATTGAGTATATTATTTACTTAAAAAATAAATAATTAAATTAAAATTAAATTAATATTTAGGGGGGGCTCCCATACATTTTTTTTTGCGGTTTTTTATAGATAATGGCACGGAACCCTTCGTGTGCGAGTCCGACTCGCACTTGGCCGGTTATTTAAGTTTTACGTTTTGTTTCAATTATCATTTCGCAGTAGCCAACTTAACTAGATTATTTATCAGCTGAGAGTTGAACAATCCGTTAGAAGTGACAACTCTAAGTAATGAATATGCTTAGTGCGGTGTCAACCCTACGCCTACGAAGATATATGGAGTGTTTGTTTGTGTAGTCCTTCCGGTGTAAATTACTGTGTAAGATTAATGGGACGGAGGAAACCCTTTTCTTGAGCAACACAAATTAAGCAATTTACGGGAAATCATGCAATTTGGAGGTCGTAAAAATAATTAGGATGGAAGAAAATATTGTGAGGAAGCCTTCATTCTCCACGTGGCGATGGGTTACTGGAATGAAAATGGAGTAACAACTGCCTAAAATTAGGCACAATTGTTCCTCTGCCACCCCATACGGAAAAGGGTGACCATCGGTGGGGAACTTTAATGGACTACAATTACGAATATTCTATAAATAATAATAATAATAATGGCTTGACAAATCGCGACTTTTTGAAGACTTGACGAATTTAGACTAAAAAGAGGCTTGACGAATCAATTCTTAAAGTTGACTTGACGAATTGGCCTTCTTTTGTGACTTGACGAATCACCTATAACAATACATTTTAGGACGCTTGACGAATTGCAACTAAATATTGGCTTGACGAATTGTCTATACAAACACACAAACCCTCACACACACACACAACACACACACACACACACCCTCACATACATAACATACCTTTATTTGTTAACTTCAAAATAATTAAAAATGTTTACATAGGTACTAACTGTACGCTAGAATCTTAAGAGAAGTTGCGAGTCATTCCCAACACAAGTATATTTTTATTACTTACTGGGAAGTCTTGTTTTGTGTTTTTAACAGTTTATAAGAAATAAACAACTTTTACTTTACTTACTTTACTTTACTTTACTCTATATGACGTGTTGGCTATCACATTCTTAGGGTTCCGTACCCGAAGGCGAAGGGTGCCAATCGGGACACTATTACTAAGCCTCCGCTGTCCGTCTGTACATATGTCTGTCCGGCGAGGTCTATCGCACGGACCGTATAGCTAGAAAGTTGATTTTCACAGCATTTATATGTCACAGTTACGCGTTCGCGTTCACAGTTACGCGTTTTCACTAGTTAAAGCTAGTTTTGACTAAGGCCTTTGTTAAAACTAGAAATACCTAGTCAAAACTAAAATTCAAAACTGATATATTTGATTTTCAATTAAAACTAGTTGTCACAAAGAGCTTTAGTTAAAACCAGCACTAGATAAACTAAACTGTTGCCACTACAGCAACAAATACTGAACTACACGAAATGTTGATAAAATAAATGTCCCGCCCCTATGTACAGTACAAAGAACGTGATTTTTTGCACTTTTCTGGTGCGGTACCCTCCGTGTGAGAGTCTCACTCGCACTTGGCCGATTATTATAACAAGTTCAGTAACAAACACAGAGGTGGAAATTTGCCGACGAAGCAAAGTCACCAGCTGGCCAGAAATAGTTCAGAACGCTCCTCAAGGAGTCTGAGAACCCAAGAAAAAGAACAAGTAACAGACCGCAATGCTTCCAAACTTCCCTGACATAATTCCATACAAATGACACAGTGTAAGAAACTTCTCGTAATAATCAGTAAGGAGTGGTACGGAGCAACTTTGCCTAAACAGAGGCACCAAATTAGTCGGTCATGCCAAACTTAAGACATAGACAGATGGCGTAGAAGAGACGCCTAGAGGGAAGTTGGCAAAGTTGCCAAATAAAATGATGTTAGAAATAGTTGTTTGCGAAACTCATGTACATTTATGTTCGTCGGTTCAGTCATGAGTTGGGACGTGATGTATTTTTTGTCGTTTCGTTGGGTCGGTCCCTGACGGTCTTGTACACAATATGACTACTATGATATTTGACTACAACTTAAAGTGCTACATAGGTACTGAGTCTAGAACTTGAATTTACCAAATCACAAATCGACTAGTGTGTCTGTTGTGTGTATTGCCCACATAGCACAGTGACATGAACGCAAATTGCCTGGACAGTAGGTGTAAAAGTTCCTCTTTCGTATTTTTGCAACAAACGTTAGCGTCACGCCTTTTCCCAAACGGGGTGTCGGAGGCACTTTTAGCCAATTATACGACAGGTGGCTAGCCCATCGCCGCAGCGAAGTATTTTAAGTAAGACGAAATAGCACCACGTTGCGTCCACTTTAAACAATTCAATACTAGGCACATAAACTATATAGTGCGAGTCGGACTCGACTCGGACGAAGGGTTCCGTACTATTATCTATAAAAAACTGCAAAAAAAAAAAACACGTTAGTTGTATGGGAGCCCCCTTAATATAAAATTTCTTTTGTTTTTTAGTATTTGTTGATAGAGCGGCAACTCATACATCATCTGTGAAAATTTCAACTGTCTAGCTACCACGGTTTATGAGATACAGCCTGGTGACAGACAGACAGACAGACAGACAGACAGACAGACAGACGGACGGATGGACGGACAGCGAAGTCTCAGTAATAGGGTCCCGTTTGGCACCCTTCGGGTACGGAACCCCAAACAAGCACATGCTCAACACCGGGATTCGAATCAGCATCTCCTGTCGAGTGTTATCCAATTTTCTAAAACAAATGCGAAGTTTTGTTCCATCATTCATGACATGGTTTAAAAAGAGAAGGTTACTTTGTTGGTAAGGCTTTGCTCTTTCCGGCACGTAGCTAAAAGTTGGGTTCAGACGTGATTTGTTAGCACGTTTCTAATTGAAAGGGCTTTGCTGGAAATGTATGGGCAGCTGGTGCCTTTTTTTTTTTATGGCACACTAACGCCACCTTGTTAGTTGTGTAGAGTACCTCCATACAAACAATAGTTACTATGGCAGCTCAGCTCTAAAGTACATCCATCTTTAGTTATGCGTCCTAATCTATAACGCTTATCTATATATGAAAGCTGAGAATATGAGTTACTTTGAATAGTCGTATACTATTTATTTCATAGTACATACTCTGTTGGACTCAAGTGACATCATAGTGGCGTAAATGGAATAGTGTGACATCAAGTTACACTTCACCGTAACAATTTCATGAGTTTATTATTAACAAAACTCAAAATATTAGTGCTTTTTACGCCCTTATCTTGTCCGTTTTATAGTTTGAACACTATCTGTGGGCTAAAAGTCTATGTGTCTATGGGCCTAGATAAACTGACAACTGTAGCGTGATAAGCCGGCAGATAGTGTTAAAACTATAAAACGAACAAGATAAGGGCGTAAGAAGCACTAATATTTTGAGTTTTGTTAATAATAAACTCATGACATTGTTACGGTGAAGTGTAACTTGATGTCACACTATGCCATTTACGCCAATATGACGTCACTTGAGTCCAACAGAGTATGTACTATGGAATAAATAGTATACGACCATTAAAAGTAACTCATATACTCAGTTTACATAATTAGATAAGCGTTATAGATTAGGACGCATAACTCAAGACGGATGTACTTTAGAGCTGAGCTGCCATATTAATTATTGTTTGTATGGAAGTACTCTACATAACTAACAAGGTGGCGTTAGTGTGCCATCAAAAAAAAAAAGGCACCAATTTTGAGCAAAGCCCTTTACATAGTAAGGGTTCTGTATCAGGTGTCTCGAGAAAATAATGTACAGGTGGTTTAAAAGTACTCTCGCACTGAGCTTACGTGGTCGAGTAGGTACGGCTTAATTAATCTTAGTAACCGGCTGTTGTCGCTCGATGGGAACATTATTAGGCTACAAACATAGGCTACTTAACATTTATTTATTTTATGTAAAATAGAAATAGAAATAGAAATTGATTATTTTGCCTAAAAAAACAATACTGAGGAAAGCGAATGCGTAGGTATATAAGGCAAAAAATAAAAGACCTGAGATAGGTGGTAACCAAAAAGAAATGTGTCAGGAAATACGAGCATGATAATAACACATAGCGTCACGCCTTTTCCCATACGAGGTGGCAGAAGCACAATTGTGAGACAGAGAGTAGTGGTGGGTCAGGATAGTCGAAGGGTGTAGGGTTTTATGTCGTGAGCGGGAGCGAAACCGTTCCTAGCCTTCGCTTTGGCTTCGCTTCACAATAGGCTTGCGTCCAAGGTAATCCAATAAGTTATTATTTTATACAAGAGAAATGCGACAAAGTGTGTCATGTTTAATTATGGAAGCGCTGAGGATTTTTGAGATCTATAGCACAGGCTCTGCTTAGTTTAGATCTCGAATAATCATTAATTAATTACATCTCAAACTCTTACTAGGAAACCATCCAATGTAAAACCTCTAACAAATTGTAATGTGTCAAATAAATATTATATTATCTTATCTTATCTAATAAATCATGCGATGGAGCCTTAGGAACTGAATATAACAGTTTAAAAAAAAACCGCATCAAAGCTTAATGAGAAATGGGGAAACGCATATTCTCAAATAGTGCACTGGCTGAGAGTGAAAATACAAATCTTAGTTATAAGAGCAGTTTCAATGAGAATAAGAGGCACTCGAAAACATGTCAGGGCCTTTCAATGTGAAGATGGAGCAGGAATACTTTAGTGACAGCCTGATCACGTGAAATACCTACATATGTTTTTTTATATTTTAATAATATGTGTGCAATATATTTTTATGTAATTCTGTATTAATGTAAATAAACGTATTCGAACCATATTGTACGGAGGAGTAAAAAAATAATAATCTAGGAACAAGTCATAAGTTACAAAATGGCTTGATTAAAGTTAAAAGCATTATGTACAAAATGGCTTGACATTCTCAGAATTGTATATTTCCAGCAGATATATTTTATAAAGTCAATTTAGTGCAAAAACACAGCATTTGATGGCACTTTTACATGACGTCACTCTGTGGTTATTTCATAGAACTCAGGAACAAAAGTTCCGTTTTGACAGTTCATAAAATGTATCTATTTTGACAGGTCACAAGCCTATTATAGTCGAATGTTTGTTTTGTTAGTTTCTAACCGGCACTTTACTCGAACTGCAGCCAATAGTCGATGCTTTCTACGAATGTGCACCGTACATTGCATCTACCACCTTTAAGAATACCTGTCTTCTTAGTCACAGATCCAACAGAAGCCATTTTAGATGCAACAGGCGCTGTGCACTCACCGTTCAACTCTGTTACATGCTGGTGTGAATCCACTGAGTAGATACCAATGCAGTTGTTGGATTTTGAACCTTATTTCCTATGTGACTCTGAGGATCAAAACGTTTTGCTGCTGTAATGAGTCTTGTTTTCAGTTTCAGACCGCGTCTGTGACGTTGTGGAGGTCCCGAGTTCGAATCCCGGGTAAGTATACAATTCCTCAGGTTTTGGATGTGTATGTATGAGATGTGTGTGAGATGTTGCTGTTTCTGGTTCCCATGACGAGGGTATCCTATGGCTGATTTCACCCACAATCCCTATCTGTTAGGGGACAGTTTATTACCATTTAGGGGCCACCTAAGGGATATTTCACTCTAACCAAAGTTTAAGGGTCACCTAGGCCACTAAGTAACCCCCTAAATTTAGGAAGCCGACTTCCGAAACAATGGCTGCCTATGTAAATATTCTGCCTATGTATACGTTCAGATCTTTACTGGAATAATCACCTATGAACGCGTAACTGGTAGAGGTGTGAGTAGCTCCGAAATTATTTCCGCGCTTAGAAATATACAAACGTTCCTAATAGTTCCTATTAGGGTTGGAGGTGCCACCCATTTGTACCTTTTTATTCATCTATTGCGTAATAGAATGGCATCGCAGGAGCGTTGGCGTAAGATAACTGGCCGAATTCACGCACATAAAATCTTTCAAGGGGGTCGTAGAGGCTCTGTTTGATTCCCATATTGCCACACGGGTTGGACTTTTGCCACAGTTATGGTTATGATCGATGTCATCCACCACCGCAAGAACTCGTAGCATCATATATGAAATATCTAGCTCGCACACAGATGTCTGCATGAACACAGCAGTATCGAGTTACGGAACCGCTGACATCAGGATAAAGACGTAACCAACAGAAAAAGCATACTGAAAATTGTATGCCGTAGACCAGTGGTTTCCAATGCGTTTCTTTATAATAATAAATAAATAATTATTAGGTCCCGGCTACTACTAAGTACTCGTATCCGTGTGGTAGAAGTCGTGAAGCCGTGTTTTAACAGTCGGTTAAAACACAGCAAATTTAACAGTCGGTTAAAACACAGCAAATTTAACAGTCGGTTAAAAGACAGCAAATTTAACAGTCTGTTAAAACACAGCAAATTTAACAGTCTGTTAAAAAACAGCAAATTTAACAGTTAAAACACAGCAAATTTAACAGTCGGTTAAAACACAGCAAATTTAACAGTCGGTTAAAACACAGCAAATTTTTAGCCAAGAGACGGTTTTTTTAACATTTTTTTTTTGGATTCAGAATGTATCTCAAACTGCTGAAATAACTTTTTAAAGATGGGCATTTTGCTGGACAATAAGAAATGTAGCCATTCATATCCCCTCCACGACCGAAGATCTCTATGGTGTTGCCGATGTAGTGCTTGCCAAGCGGGTGGGTTCGAAGCCCGACTGAAAAAAACCCAGTTCTTGGATGTTTTGTTTACACTTTACATGATCGTGACGTCGCTGGTTCTGGCTCCCACGACACAGTGTGGGGTCAGAACCAATGTATTCGAATTTATGTAAATGTTATTATTATGATAAGCACCTGGTTCAGCTTATAGGCTTGTGTCTTGCTAGTCAAAATATATACTTTTTAGGAACTGGCAAAACGGTAAAAAAATTCCTGAGTTCTATCACAGGGTGCTCATCCCATACAAATTAGAATTAGTAACATTTCGTAAAAAAGAGATGGCGTGAGGAGTAAGTTTTGTGCTTTAAACGCCATGGTTTCAGTTAACATACTTCTAGGTGGCGCTAATCTTAGAATAAATCCTATATATCTTAGCGCCATCTCGTGGTATTTGCAATTTTTCGATGATGCTGCACGAAGCGAAAATAGCCTCGAACTAAAGAAGCTTCTGTAGCATCTCAGTTTACGCCGGTCACATATTTTGTTCTACGTGGTCTATCTGTTGTATTAGTATAATAATAAAGTATCTGTGGTTCTATGAAATATCAACAAGTGACGTCATGTGGAGTGTGGCATCAAATGCTGTCGTTTTTTGTAAAAAAATACTTTAATATAACTGGTGGAAATTTAAAATGCTGGGATTGTCAGGCCATTTTGTACATTATGCTTCAAATTCAGACTCGTTTCTAGATTTATTTCATTACCTACCTTGGACACAACCCAGTGCCATTTCTCACTGTGCTACAGATTGAGAACCTCTGTGACGAAACATGCTCAGTCGTTCGTTGCACTCTTTGCCGGCAGCAAACGTAATATCCACCACCTACCTCAAAACATCGCGGTCGAGTGTTCAAACCTTCTATACATTGATCGCTTACTACACTAGAGTTGAGTAGAGTGTCTTTTGTTTACTAAACAACCGCGCAATGTATATCGTATTAGTAGAACAACGGTCGCTTTGCTTGAAAAGCTCTGGTAAAAAGAGAGGATTGTATCTTCGTCGTCGACGCGAATGGTTGAGCTTTCGTAGCAAAAAGTAAACTTGGCAGTTTGTTCGTTTCCTGCTCTTCGGCCATTTCGTTTTCCTGCTGGTTATAGTAGTTATCGGTTAACTAGGTGTACTCCCTAGTTAGTGTTATCTGACAATATCTGTATGTCGATAATGGGCTGGCGTGTTTCGTTCTGACAACTTAGAGCTAAGGGTCTAGTCTGACCCTTCGGTTGACCACTAATCTTTGACTTTACCTGCAAACATTCACGCACAGGCTAACTGGGCTAACTAAAGGTACGGATCATGAAGTCGAAATCCCTAGAATTTATTACCGTGACTGAACTGGTTGCGTAGTTGGTTTAAGTTTCAGATACCTACGCTATAAACCTTTAATGGCCGCTCTACACGATCGGCGGTGATCGTTGATCGTGTGATCGTGTAATCGGCGATTATGAAGAGGGGGGCCAATCGTGCAAGCATACACACAATCGTCCGTAGCTGTTTGCACCTCACACCTCAACGCAACCACTCGGCGATTCCCTTTGATGCGTGCCCGAAAAACCGACAATTCACGGATCGTGGCGATCATAGGGCGATCATAGACGATGATCGGCGAGTAGAGCCGAGTATGCCCTCTACATGATCGTGATCGCGCGTAATCGTCTGTAATCGCCGATCGTGTAGAGGAGCCTTAAGATAGTAGCTTTAGCAGCTTAGCATGGCGGCCCTCGCGGGGTCGCGACGCGAGAGAGAAGAGGACAGAGCACGCGCATGTCATGTGTTTACATGTCTCCGTCCCTCACCTTTCGCGACAAAACTTCCCCCCACACTCGGCATGCTACCGGTGCAGCGGTGCAGCTGTTTACTCTCTACTTTCTGTTAGCGACTAGGAATGTCGGTAACGTCGTCAAATAACGGTAAATAAGGCAAGGATATTCCCACTCAAAATGGCCGAATTTTATTTATATTGCATTTAAACTCCATTTAGAGGCTGTCAAAACTCTGGAACAACTTGCCCTTAGTTCACTAAAGACATGCAAGTTCTTCAATGTATGTTAACAATGCCGATTCTGCTCTGCAGGCGTCTAACAAAACTAAAATACACTACTAAAAACTAATCGGTTCTAAAAAGTTGTTGTGATATAACAGGGATAGTTAAAACTCTTCAGTGACACTTTACTTCAGCAGTACTTTCTGCATTCGGTTTAAACAAAAATCGATATTAAAAGTAGGACAGACTCAGGAAAAATAGAAAGGCGGGGCTGAAAGCAACAGAACCTTTTTATACGCAAATATCAAATAACAAAAGGCGCTGCCGAATTACCCGAATGACAACGATTCGACTGCGTTATTGAAAACGAGTAAAAATTTACCGGACATGAGTTGTTGAATTTCAATTTGTGTAAGTTGATAATGGTAAGTAGTTTTATTTAACACATTCAGAATTTGCCGAATTTTGAAACGAAAGTGATTCTTCAGGCGTAAAAACTAACAAAAAGCTTTTGTATACTCACCATGGAATTTTATAACTCATACATAACTTTACATATGAAGTTATCAAAGCTTAAGTACTCAAGTTAGCGGTGACTTACGTCCCGTGTTCCGTATGCCCGTCTAAAGTGCACGGCCCGCGATTTTCATCCTACCCACATCGAGATAAAGTTTAAAACCTATGAAAAAACATTACTATAGACAGTGGACGAGATGAACCGCTGGACCTAGTCGCACTCAGTTCTGAAACCTAAAGAACCTTAGCCCTAACCCACACCGTTTTAAACCCAATACAAATGTAGCCAATACCTTCGTCCTTGATCCTCATTATCTAACAAATAGCTTGCCGATACCTTCCTGCCCGGCCAATTTACCCCAAGTGGGAAAACAGGGGAGTTTCGAAACTATTTTGGACAGCATAAGGTGGTAGGGTAGGATGGTGAGTTTGTAGGTTCGATCCCGACTCTTAAGGGCGATTAGGTAAACCCGCTTTTGATCAGATTTATCGGTTAGTATTTCAAACCTAGAGAATATAAGATGGGCGCTGCTAATAATTCCGAACCACCCAACTCGGAAAAATTATAAAAATTGGAATAATTCTGGAAGTATTTATTACGAATCCTTCCGAATCTTTCCCACTTGAAAAATATGTGTAAATATGGAGAAAAAAACTGTTTTGAAGAGATATTGCGTCGGTTGGTAGAAGATTATTATACCAACAAATGGAAAATTTTGCAAAGGTTTTGAAAAAAATAATTTTTGTTACCTCCGTGGTCTAGTGGGTTTCACCTTGCTTCTCACGCAGGAGATGCAGGTTCGAATCCCGGTGCTGACCATGCACCAATGAGATGATTAAATCGGACACTCTGTGTTTCGGATGGCACGTTAAGCTGTAGGTCCCGGTTACTAACACTACATGGTAGTATATAGTCGTAAAAACCCCTCCACCAACCCGCACTGAGCCGGCGTGGTGGAGTATGGCTCAGTCTTACTCGGATCCGAGTAAAGGCCTGTGCCCCTCGGTGAAGACATTAATGGGCTACATTTAATTTACTTTCCTTTACTTTACTCTATGATACCAAATATCTCGCTTAAGTGACACTTGAGGACAATTTTCCTCATGACTTATTTTGATGGTAGTTGATAGTTCTCTATCGACGTGTGCTGGTTTTAATCCAATATCTTTGTAGAATTTTTTTTTTTAAATTATTTTCTCACCAAGTGAAATGATTCGGAAGGATTCGTAATAATTCTGGAAGGATATTGGAATTTTTACAAGAACTGGAAAAATTCCGGGTGATTGCCCATCTATAGTGCAGGTGGTAGGGTGGCGGGTGTCAAATAAGAATTAAGAATCATCACACCAAACGGGCGGCGGCTGTTCGAGATGGGTATCGAAATCGATCCCGTGCTATTGTGTGCGGCCATTTGACCATAAACTCGTCCAACGATCTTTTGGCGTGTGAGTGACATTTACAGGGGGGCGTCACTTCTACGCAACTTCATCCTATGATCCTGCCAAAAATCGTCACTTTCACCTGTCACCGCACGCCAAAAGATCATTGGACAGCTGTACATTTGACCGTGAGATTGAAACCGCCCCACTCCTGTGGCATGATTCTCGCGCATTCGATATACGATATCTACATCTATATCGAGTAATTTTGTATGGGAATCTGTCAATATAGGTCTCGACATCCGTATATCGAAGGCGCAAGAATCATGCCACTGACCTTCAAAATTCTTCGAATTATAAATGATGAAATATGAATTACTTACGAACGCCATCGCCATCGTTAACATCTCCTCATAGGGTATTTTTTAACAATTACTTTTCTATTGTTATATGCTCGCAGCGGCCATTGATACTGACGAAGGGTCTTTTAGCAGGCCTATTTAGCAACAATAGTCAGTGTATTTACGTCAGTACTTACAGCTCTATGTAGATTCTCCAGTGCCATGAAGCTCTTGGACGCAATTTGAAGTGACTATCTATCCTCTTTGACCACATGCCGGCTGGTTTGATATGCATTGCCGTTTAGCCATCGTTTGACGATGTCATGTTACACGAAGCTGTGAAGCTACGCTGTAACTGTAACTTAAAGAGACAGGTGACCGCGTGAATTTCCCATACAAACGTAATACAAAAATGATTTGAATTTGAGAACTAGTTCAAAGCATTTAGACTGTTAATCGGATTAATACAGTGTTTACGCAGGTTCCTGGTCGTATACCAAGGTTCTTATTCAAATTATTTAAAAATATTTTTAAATTGGTTGAAGAGGAACCCTGGTATACAGACCAGGAACCTGCGTAAACAGTGTATAAATCCGATTAACAGTCTAATTACGTTAAACTATTTCTCATCATCATTTCTAAAACCTGAAGTCTTATTGAAGTTTGTGCCATGCTTGTGAACAGTAGGATTCGGGCCCTGGACTTTATGTCCAGTGGTTGGGCAAAGAAAGATGATCCCGCAAAGCAGCAGCGCCTAAGTAATTATTTCTTCCGGCGGTCCCTTAGGAAATTATCAATATTTGGGCAGCGACACTAAGGTTTACGTCGTCCTGTAAGGGTTTCGTACCTTAGGGAACAAATGGAACTTACTTTGTTGTCCGTTTGTCTCCCAAGAAGAACTTTTTCTCAAGAATGAAGGTATGAAGTTGAAATTTCAGGCCTGTGGTCCCATGAAGTTGTGAAGAAATTGAAGTCAACGCAAAAAATATATAAAGTCGCCTGTTTTTATTTACTTTTTGTCATTGCAATTAACTGTGTGCAATGAAGAAATTATGATTTTATGAAACTAGTTTACGTCACAGCTGAATTTGTTTGATGTAAGGGAACCACAACCAGTGGCTCAAGCAGGAATGATTACCAGAGTGAAAAAGTGTTCAGGTTCAGATGAAATGAACCTTTTGACATTCTAATAAGAGTCACTGAAATTTCATTTCGAATACTTTTTCGATGCGTAAATTTTCCTGCTACCTACACTGATACTTCCGTTGACCTAAAATCATGTTTGTAGTCATTTCTTGAAAAAATGCGATCGCCGGGCGAGTTCTTATCTTGCGCCTTCTTAAGTCACTGTTCAGGGGTATACAACTCGTAATTCGTAATTAATTAATTTATTTATTGTACTCTACAAAACAGACTACAAAAATAAATGTAAGATAAACAATGTACAAAGGCGAGCTTATCTCTAACAAGTGAACCCAGAAAACCCTCCGCTACTCTACTCTACTAAATACAAGACTGGATGTTTGTGTTGTAACTTTGTTTTTCACAGTGTTTGTATGAATGACAAAGTTATCTTTGCGGTTTTTAATAAAGTTTTATATCTTAAAAACTGCTTATTATTTAATTCAATGCGATTCATTTATTTTCAGTTGTAACCTTACAGCTAAACCATTGCGTTACAATTATATTTTGTTCAAACCAATTTTCGTTAAAAGTTTGTATTGTGATACACAGCATATATTTTTTAGATTTTTCACACTTAAGTTGGAGGGGGAGGGGGGAGGGGGCACAATTTTTTTCCTTTTTGGAAGGGTCTGTCTCTTAAACGATTGACTTTGAGGAAAATGGGTTTAGGAACCTCAACGTCATTTTCAAAGACATATCTATAGACACCCTACACATATAGGTTTGATGAAGTCATTTCCATGTATGGGGAGACCCCCTTAATATTTATTTTTTGAAATTTTTGTATAAAAATCGTAAATAGGTTCACAGAATACCAAACCAAACCATAATATAACCAAACATCGACATACCAAATTTCAATTGTTTTGGAATAAAGTTGCTGTGAAATACGGACGGACAGACAGACAGACAGACGGACAGACTTGACGAAAAAAGGTTCCTTGTTTCTCTAACGGAACCCTAAAAACCGTTGGTTGCTGCGGCGATTTCCACACCGCTTCATTTCGCCTAGCTAAAACATATACGGCAGCATGGCAGATTCATCTCATAAATCAACTCACTGAAAGGTAACAATAGCGGAGTATGAAAAATCCCACAACAGCAGATCATGCGCAGATAAAAGACGATACCTTCAATAATGCTCTCCTGTCATGAGATTTTATGCCACAGCGTGATGCATTTTTAGGGTTCCGTACCTGAAGAGTGCCAAACAACTACGCCTCCGCTGTCCGTCTGTCTGTCTGTCTGTCCGCCAGCGGGCATTATCGCACGAACCTTACGGTTATAGCTATTACTAGCTAGATAGTTGATTTTTTACAGAATGTATATACAATATATCTGTTGCCGCTACAGCAACAAATATCTACTGAAATAAACGGAAGAAAGAAGTAACTATTTAGAATTAGGACAAGGGCCTTTCGGAAAGACCCGGAACGGTTGTTAAAACCACGGTCCTTCAAACGCCGCCCAATGTCCCTGATTTTCATTTCATTTCATTTGTTTATTTGCCATTTCACAGCCTATGAAAAATAAATAATACAATCAATATTAAATACATAAAATGCCAATTACGAAATAGTGCAATTAGAAAATAGATAGGGTAAGGTAGAAATAATGAAAAATAAAATTACTAAAATGTGGGAATATGCCAACATGTATGAGTGAGGTGAGTGAGTGTACCTGCTTAGCCCTACGACCAAGGTCTTGGGATCGGATTTCGGGCTGGCTGGCTGATGATGATGTCCCTACCCTGCGATCCCCATACCCCAGTGGTCTCGACGGCCAAAGGAACAAACAGATAATTTCCCGTTAACTGCGCGTATTTGATGCACTTTTTCTTTTTCTTCTTCTTGTTCTCTATACTCTCTAGTCTCTACTCTCTCTCGGGACATAGAGAGAGGATAGAGCTCTCTCTATGTCCCGTTAAACAATCGTGCCGTGCGTGCCTCTATTTTGAATTAATGTTCGATTAATCGCTTGTTACACTCTTCCGAAACTGGGGGTGAGCATACCCGTGTAACGCTTTAAAGATTATCATTAGACAAGCAAACCCCATCGTCTCGTCAATCACAAGATTCATTTCATATCCCGATCCCGCCACTATCTTGTAGGTATTGACGTTTTCAGTGATTTACTACCAAGTCACTTCATCGCGAAACCCATCCGTAACCCAACCCCATGGGGACCAGTTTGCCTTGGCGCGTGCAAGTTTGCTAACAATTTGCTCGACGGTAAATACGCAGATGTAAACTGAACTGTGATATCCGATACGGAGCTTATTGAAATGAACAAATAGTGATATCTAACTTAGGGCCGTACGAACGGCGAGTTAAGCAGTTATTCTCCGAATTGCGTTAACTCGAGGAGAAATTCTCAGGATTTCTTCAAATTGTCCAGCACCAACATTTTTTGACGGATTAAACACGAAATCTCTAGAATTAATCATGGGTAACTAATGTTAAAGAAATTCTGCGGAAAACGGCGAGTAAATTAATCGAAGGATTTCTTATAAATGTAACCATTTTACTAAATATTTCAATATAAAATGAGAAAAAAGTATTAAAATTCCGGGCATTTTACCTTTTATCCAAAAAGTGGCAACAATATCTTAATGACATCCGTTAGTTTTTCTCGTTGTTTACGGTTTTTCTTTATGAATGAAGGCAACTCAAATCAATGACTTCCTTCAAGAACAGGACTACTCCATTTTGCGCAAAATCATCAGCTATGAAATGAAATGAAATGAGTTTATTTGTTTGATTTTTGGTTGCAATGTAGGTCTTAAGCTTAATGTTACGTGTCGCAAAAATCTGCCACATAAGGCGTACAAATATTATTAAAGTCATCTATCTAATCTCTCTTTAGAGATAAGCTCACCTTTGCGTACTAAATGTTATTTAAGTTTTAATATTAAGTTACAGTGCAATAAAGAATATGAATATATCTATAAATCTTGTAATATAATGAAAATGTATGTCATCTAAAAAGAAATGTGTGCCGTTTACGCCGTTTAGTCGCCCTGATTTTTTCAGTCGTTGGCGCGTTTTTTGTCACCAACATCTGTGTTCATTACCAAACGTTTGTTTAGAACGGTAGGACAGTTCGCATAATCCAACAATGTTACGCAGTGTCACGAACAGTCGAGCAAACTCGGATATACCACTTTTATAGACATGCTTATATTGCGTCCGAGGCCGACTGGTATTCGCTCATCGGAAACGAAAACGATCCTGCGGGTAAGTAAGTAAGTACATAATCATTATTCATAGTAAAAATATACTTAACAAGGAGATAATTTTGTCGACTACTGTCATAACTAGGCTCACAGGTAGCCTGTATTTATGAAGTAGGCCCGCGCCTCTTACGAGGATCGCAGTGAATCGGTGGCGACATGTTTTAAGCAATAAATGTGATTACAAGCAAGAAATATTGAAAATAAAAACAAACAATGTTGAATTATTAAACAATGTGTTAATAGTACATTACTTCAGAGGGAAGAAAGTGACAGTTCCATACCGAGATTATGGCATTTGCGCCACGAGCTTGCGAGGGGCGCAAACCATTTGAGGTATGGAACTGTACTTTATCCTGAGGTATGTATAGATCTTTTTATTACACCTACGAGGAAAATTATAGACAATAATAGACATAAATGCATAGAAATAAATGCTAAATCAATCGAAGTTTTTGCGAAAATGCGCGGGCTTTTCCTTTTTTTATTCGCCCGTTTCTGGAGTAGGCTAAGATCATAAGGTCATGCAGCCACTTCTTCCGTGATTCCGCGCGTTTTATATACAAAAATAATTTCGTTTTTAATTTTCTGTATGCACCAAGGAGGTTGGTAACTGGTAAAAAAAAAACTGTATGTGGCCAGTAACAATTTACTTGAAATTTAATTAGTAGACTAGTCTCTTTGCAGTATGACTGCTGACAAATAAAAATAAAAAAACCGGGTATGTAATGGAATTTCATACATACTTCCCACCCTTGGGTCGGAAAGATTTTCATACAAACTTCCATACCTTGGGATGAAAGGATTTGAAGGGCGGGATAAAGGCGTTTCTTCCCTCTAATTGGTATAATTAGTAAGTATTTTCAGAGCAGGTGTGATAAAAACAATTATGTTCCCTCAGAAGGAAGGGCACAAAATAAAAATAAAATAAAATATAATAACTAACATGCTGCAAGCCTCAGTTAGAGGCAGGGTGTGTGTGTGTGTGTGTGTGAGAGGGTGTGTGAGGGTGTGTGTGTGTGTGTGTGGGTGGAGCAACATCTGGCCGAGAAGGATATTGGATGGATGTCCGTTTCAATGTGGCATTTGTTTCGGGACCTTCCGTGTTTCGGAATACTCGTCTAACGATATTTTGGCGTGTGAGTGACGTTTACAGGGGGCGTCACTTCTACGCCACCTCAAAGCAAAGCAAAGATCCTGTCAAAAATAGTCAGTTTCACCTGACACCGCACGCCAAAAGATTGTTGGTCAGCTGTATAGATCCCGGCTGGCTACTATCAACTACTACTACACTAACATCCAATAGTACAGTTATCCACTAAAGTTTTTCTTTGGTACAAGGTCATCACCGTATCCGAACCTGCATCTCCTCCGTGGAAAGGCAGCGTGAAACTACCATACCCGGGAGCTGTACATATTTACGACGTAGGTATAATACCGAGGATTTCCAATAAGAAGCCTCCCCTGGCTGCTAAATGAAATCTCTGAAATGCGTCCACCTACCGCCAGGGTTAGTTCTATGTTCCACTATATTTTATTCCATTGGATGTCTTTGGTCGAAAAATTAACTAGATATCCTGCAATTTGGGAGACAACACGAACTAAACTAAGCAAACTAATTAAAATGGTCTGTTTAAAAATGAAGTCTGCGGCCATCGCGCAAGAGCTATCGGATTTAAGGTTGTTAGTTTAGGGCCTTTATTTTGTGGTTTTGAGACCTTCCAAATCGCCCCCATTATTCTAATTAGGAAATAATGTAGTAGAAATGATGGGGATAATACTATTTATAGTTCATCATCATACTCAACATCAAAACACATCAACCCATTGCTGGGCATAGGCCTATAGCTTATTACCCTGATAGGAAACTTTTATTAAAATCACCGAACCGATTAGAATAATTTCAGCTCAATCGGAAAATGGTTGGCTCCACACCGGTCGGAGGGCTAGATAAACAAACACATCAAACACACAGCAAGGTAGGCGCTTCGAAGAACGGGCAGTAGACTGATGGTGAAAGTAGACAGATCGGGAAGTAGACTGATGGAGAAAGTAGACAGATCGGGAAGTAGACCGATGGGAATAGGAATAGACGAATCATGAAAAATAAGTAGACCGATGAGAACAGTGGAACGATCTTGATAGATAGATAGATAGATAGATAAATCATTTATTCAAAAGACATGGTACACACACATAAATTAAAAACAAAAAAAAACAATTTAAATAGACGGCACTTAATAGCACGCACTATGCAATTGTAGGTACCTACAGCTGTGTGGTTCTGTGACTGTACCACGGCAGTGAAATGGCCCTGACTCAGCAATGTCACAGACGAATCTATGACGCTGGTATTCTGCCAGGGCCAAAGCGGACGCACAACAGTAGCTCAAGTACTTACACAATTTAATTTATATAAGTAATTACATAAGAAAAACAAAATTAAATAATGAAATTAGTTATGTTATTAATGGAATTGAAAATTGAAATAATTGGTATTAGAAATTTAATTGGAATTGAATTGGCAATAAAAAGAAAAAAAAATGTATTGTATTTATTATCTAACATATTGAAAATGGATTATAATGGTGATTAGCTTTAATTTAAATAGATATAATCAATAGTTCAATGTCAGAATGTAGGTAGTCGTAAAATCTTTCCTTTTAGTTGCGTACCGTCACCTCAGCCTTCTGCTGGAGAATTAATTTATTTCTGTAAGCATTTATTTCTGTATTCTTGAAAGCGGACGAATGAGGGAAGTGGACGAATCGGACCGGAGGGAAACTGATCACACCCAAACAAAAGGGTGTTACAACCGGGAGTTCAGAAAAGTAATCGTGAGCGATAGGAACAACGTCTCATCCTTCTAAGATAGAGCGTTCACATCTCTCATTGACTCCCCGCTGCGCCGCGGTGCCGGTCTTTATTTCCTCTCTGTGGCTTGCTATTGTTATACAACACAATGCTAGATGATCGCTAATCTTTGCTTCACACACCTTTTCACATATAATAACTGGGGCCGAATTCTGCAAGCGAATCGCATGTCATAGCCAGAGAGTATTAAATCCAATTGACTGCGCCTGTGGGGGAATGCGGCTCGCCAAATGTTTGTTGTATTCAACAAACGTTCGCATACGCAACCTATGTACGATGACGGGCCGCCAGACGGTTTCGCAGCGGCTGACCAATCACAGATCTCTTACCTCGTCCCCCGCCGCCCGTAAATTGGTGAGTTGTGTTTCAAAGTAAAATGTATCTATGCGCTCTCCACTGGATAAGTGCTCCCTGGTCATAGCTATAGCGAGAGCGCAAAATACCAATTTGTTTGTAGGTAGCGCGGCACGCCTCAGCGCGGTCGACAAGTCAAAACTGGAATTTTGAGCTCTCGCTATACAGTCTCTTTAATAAAATTCGCGTACAGAATCACTGCCCTGGCAGAGTCACACTGGCGCTAGCCTCGCACTACCATCGTCGAAAAAAACAGAAAACAGAAACAGCAACTTCAAAAACATAATTAACATCAAGACTGGCTAAAGTGGGCACAATTGTGCCTCTGCCATCCCGTATGGGAAAAGGTGTGTCGCTATGTTATGATGATGATGATGATGATGATGTTGTCCTCCAAGCCAATGCGCCTACGGCGACTGCTAAAGGACTAAGGCGGGCGTCGCTGGTGTGCCCGGATGTGGCTAACGGATCCAATCTTGGCTCTAAACGTTCTTCCACACGTTGCACATTTTAGAGTGCCGTTCTCGTAGTTATAATGAATAGCTGCAGGTGTGCCAGCCGTGGCTTCTTGTCCAGATCATCATCATCTATCATCATCATTATGTTATATGTATTATCCAACACAAGACCCTGGGAGTCTTTATTCCTATCCGGCCGGCAGGTATACGAAAATAAGACATTTCGCTTGTGAAACAGACACTTGTATGATCGCATCGCCGCGCTGATTTCACATCAAATCTGTTGTTGTTATTAAATATTTTGGAAGGCTTTCGATGATGCTTTCAATTAAATAAAGCCCAGGCATTTGATTGAAAACGGGTCTTTAATGAACGACCAATAATTACGCTGCAACAAGTATAGTCTGTCACAGAAGAGATAATAGTACTCCGTACAGAACGGCCACTCCCTTCCCGGCGCTGATTCAGATACCGCACCCCACCCCTGGCGTCAAAGGATTAGTTTAAAGAATCAATAGACAGGGCTGAACGCCGCCGGACGAGTGACGAACGCGTATATATACTTTAATATCGCTGCATTTGCCGCGCCACCAGCCCTAGCAAATATTGCGCACACATTTGCAAGTATACAAACATCATTTGGTTATGTAGTAGTAATAGGTGATTACAAGCGTTCTATGGAGTGTCCGAGGTGTGACTCTGTGTAAGTAAACTCTTTTCAGAAAAATCGTCGCCTTGGTACATGTGTTTTCTTATAATGTAACTTCTAAAGTAACCTGTGCAATACTTGTGACTATACGAAACAAATATCTATCTCTCGCTTGATCAACTCCATTCAAACTAGGTTGTTACTTATTTAATATCCCGGGTTGTCGGGTGGGACCGCTCTTGCTAAGTGCAGGCTAAGTTAGATTGTCCTCGAACTTACTCGGGGTAAGTTGAATCGCCGCCGCCGCCGCTCTGGCCGTAGTTTATTTAGTTGGCTTGTCTAAAATATTTTATCTACATACTCTCATGTCATAAAGTTCGAATTACAAACTTGAAATCGAATTCATAATGACGTACTTTATAAACGCAATACAGTAATCAAATTAAAATAATAATAATAAAAACACTACTTCTCGAACAAAACTAATGTTATTATTAAACTTTTTTCCATAACGATACAGTTCTACTTTTTTTGGGAAAGGCAAGGGTCCTGAACCTGAAACCGTACAGCCAAGGTGTTTGATAGTTTGTATCGTTGGAAAGTTTTTTTTTAACCATAGTTGACAACCAAACAGCCACTCAGTGTTTGATAAGTACTTAGAGGCAAGAAGATTTAAAAAAGAGGTTCATTGATCTGAGGTTTTATACTGTGGCCCTATTATTCTGAGCTGTGGTCCATGCTCCGCGCATGCGCTGTGATATGCTGGGTTTTGTCTAAGCACTGACTGATTTATGTGGAAATATTTTTGTGTTTTAACTTTGATTTTTGTAGGAGAGACACATAAGAATGAAAGTAGATAAAGTAGTGTATGAAACTGCACATAACTAGGTATTAAAACTCTCGTGAGATACTATTAAAAACCTCCGGTTTTTAAACACCCACTCGTGTTTTAATACCCCTCATTATGCAACAGTTTCATAAACTACTATTATTGTTTCACTTTAGCTCGTCTAAAGTTCATAAAAGACCCAGATCCTTTGTTCTGTTTTTTCATAGGTTTTGAACTTTATCCCGTCAGCAGACTTTCGGCGAATGGTTACGTTTTCCGAGAGATATACTATACCTCTACTAGAAATGAAAAAGATTAGATTCTAAACTAGGCCTGAAAGGTATTGAAAATAACTGGTAATGAAATTGTTCATTCTAGCTCCATCTCACTCGCCATGTGTTTGCCTCTTTTGACTACAATAATAACATTAGAGCAAGCTCATTGCAAGTTCACCCTAAAGTACGTGTGACGCCAAAGAATAGTTCAAACACTACTACCTACTGACAAACAGTATTACTTAACTTCAAGCCAAACTCCACCCTAACACACTTTATTAAGAAACACCAAATTTGCAACTACTGGGTACCTATAACACAGAGTTTGCGGGACAGACAAGGACTAAATTATTCATACGTAGAGAACAATCAAAACTAGATCTTAAGCTAAAGGGCTAAGATTAAGGGGCACGTTTGCCTCTGCGCCAACCAAAACAATTGAAACTTTGAACACTTGCTCTAAATTCGGTTGCGTTAACTACTTCATACCTAATCAATACAAGCGAGACGTTGAAAACGAAGTGCCTTGGTCGGGTAAGCGCCATAATCGACCACTTTAAGTTTGACGGGTGCTCAAAGTCATAGGCCTGTAAGGAACCGCTCTCAGCTTCCTATTACTGAGACTGCGCTGTCCGTCTGTCTGTCTGTCTGTCACCAGGCTGTATCTCATGAACCGCGGTAGCTAGACAGTTGAAATTTTCACAAATGATGTATTTCTGTTGCCGCTATAACAAAAAATACTAAAAAAGAAAATAAATTTAATATTATGGGGGGCTCCCATTCAACTGACGTGTTTTTTTTCTTCGGTTTTTTATAGACAATAGTACGGAACCCCTACGAGTCCGACTCGCACTTGGCCGGTTATTATTATTTTAGCTATGTCACTGACAGTCGCCATAACAAATCTCTCATTTCCCTAGTACACCCGTTGCCAGCATGTTTGGACTCAAACTAACTGGCCGTCAGCCTATATTGTAGATTATCATATCCCCAGTTTTTTTAAAGACTACTTAATCATTAATTCTAAAAAGCGTGGCGGCATTTGATTGGATGGAATGAGTTTAACAAGAGTTAAACAAGTAGTTACTGTTAATTTTCATTTCATTTTCATTTCGTTTATTGCCATAAATTACAGTAGTTTAGGTACCGATGGTCGTACAGAATAGCTCTATGTAATTTTACTCAATGAGTGTAGCAGATATCACAGGGGAGTTTACATAACTTAGTCAAAAATACACTAACTATGTCATAAAAATAATTTAACAATACAATACAATTAGATGTCACAGGGTTCGAGATAAAATAATGTCACTTAACAATAAATCAATGGCTTATATATAAATACAGTTGGAGGATAACTTAGAACAATCGTCATAAACATAAATTAAAATTAAAGAACTCATCCAAATCATAGGGCGACACAGTTAATAAGTAGTCTTTAAGACTTACGATGAACCTATTTCCGGACAGGCTCTTAATACTTACAGGTAGGCTGTTGAATACCCGGATAGCAGTACACTTTGTAGCATGAGTATAAGAAGCAGTTCTACAATAGGGTATCTCTAAATTGCCCTTGTTTCTTTCATTTATTCTTTCACTTAAGCCTGGCACCCTTTGAGGAAACTTATGGGGATAGCGCCTTATAAGTTTACACAATTCAATTATATATAGGGCAGTGATGGTATGAATTTTTAATTCCTTGAAAGACACTCTACAAGACTCCATGCCAGAGCTTATATTGTTTATAATGCGGATGGCTCTCTTCTGCAGTACAAAGATTCTTTTAATATCAACGCTTCCTCCCCACATGGCCAAACCGTAAAGCACTCTTGATTGAAAAAAGGCAAAATAAGCTTGCAGGGCAGCTTTCTTTGATGAAATTTTGATCAAGTTTCTTAGAGCATAACAGAAACTACTACACTCGCCCACCAATGCCTCAACATGCCTCTTCCAGTTTAGGTTTACATCCGTGAAGATTCCCAAAAATTTTGCATGGGAAACTGATTCAATTTCTTCACCCTTTATTTTTATACTAAGTTGAGGTACTTGGGTGTTATGATTTCTGAAATGAATCAGTTTGGTTTTCCCGACATTAGCGCTCAGGTTGAGTCTCTCAAACCATTCTACAATGCCATTTATAGATTCATTGATTGTATTTGATAGGTTTGCATGATTACCTCTTTTGAACCTAAAAAATACGGAGACATCGTCAGCGAACATTATAACTTTGTTTTTAGTATGAGAGGGCAGATCGTTGATGTAAAGAAGGAACAAAATAGGCCCTAATATTGATCCTTGAGGGACTCCAGACTTTATTAGTTCACAGTTTGACTCAGCCTCATGGAGGACACCCCTATCATCAATGGTAGGCAAAACTACGAACTGAGACCGGCCACTAAGATACGACACGAACCAATCACTTATTATCCCTCTTACGCCATATCTATTGAGGATATTTATTAATGCAGCGTGATTAACATGGTCGAAGGCCTTCGATAGGTCAAGGAGGACTGTTATAATATTGTCATTTATATCGAGTGATTCAGCTATAAGGTCCGTCATTTCGAAAATGGCGTCTATAGTAGAGGTATCTTTTTGAAAGCCAAATTGTTCTTTTGCTAGGATCTTTTTTGAACACAGGAAATTTCTTAATTGGTCCGCCATTATTTTCTCGAATAGTTTAGATATTATGGAAAGTAAGGAAATCGGTCTGTATTTAGTGACATCATACCTGTCATCGGACTTATAAATTGGCCTAACACGTGCCTTTTTAAGTCTATCAGGGAAAACTCCTTCACTTAGGGATCTATTAATCAGGAACAGAAGGGGGTCGTGGATAGCTTTGGCTATATACTTGATTACCATAGATGACATACCATCATATCCACATGATTTTTTATTTTTTAGACTCTCAATCTTTTTCAATAATTCCATGCTATTGATGGGTTTGACAAACATTGATGACGGATGGTAGTCAGGCAATTTTAAGTTTACTCGTGTGTTAACGCTAGTACATGAATTTATAAAGTAAGAGTTAAAAATATTAGCTGCATCCTGGTTATCAAAGGCCGCCTTCGAGTTACTCTTATCCGACAAGCCAGTGTAGTCTCTTATCTCTAGATTGACTTTCCCAGAGATGTGCGTATTTATCAATTTCCAAGTAGCCTTAACCTTGTCATGAAACCGGACGATCACATACCTAAATTAACCTTCACAAAGCCATCACTCTACACATCTGATTAGAGCTCCTGTGTGGCACAGGAAACCGGACCCTAGATGAGATCAGCTGAGAAAAGACCCAAAAGAGCCCTAATTAGGGTCCTTTGAAATGTGACCCGGCTAGTTTAGTTCGAGAAAATGAGACGGGCGTGATTAATGTACAGGCAAGAAGACTAGACCTGAGGATTGCGTATGACTAGGAACTGAACAAGAGTGCGCTCGATATTTTCAAACTTGTTTCTTTTTATGTTTTTATGGGTACAGTCTTCCAGCGATATTTTGGCTTATATAACAGGGAGCACTTATCCAGTGGAGAGCGCATAGATACATTTCCTTTGAAACACAACTTACCAATTTACGGGCGGCGGCGGACGAGGTAAGAGAGCTGTGATTGGTCAGCCGCTGCGAAACTGTTTGGCGGCCCGTCATCGTACATAGGTTGCATATGCGAACGTTTGTTGAAAACAGCAAACGTTTGGCAAGCCGCATTCCCCCGCAGGCGCAGTCAATTGGATTTATAGTCTCTGGCTTATAAGGACGTTTACAGGGGGCGCCAGCTCTATGCAAATAAATGCAACGAGCCCATCATCAATACTGATCTTTCATTCCTAATTGGTCCACAAGCGTTAGTTCCACATATCACCGCGCGCCAAAATGGATAGCTGTACACAAGTAACAGACAAATGTTTATTTTGTCTGTAGCACAGATACCTACTATAATATTATACTAATACAGATAGACCACCTAGAACAAAATATGACACCTGCGTAAACTGAGATGCTACGGAATCTTCTTTTGTTCGAGTCCATTATCGCTTGGTGCAGCACCATCGAAAAATTGCAAATACCACGAGATGGCGCTAAGATATATAGGATTTATTCTAAGATAAGCGCCACCTAGATGGTAAAGTACAAATCTTACTCCTCACGCCATCTCTTTTTTATGAAGGGTTAATAGTTCTAATTTATTTGTATGGGATGAGCACCCTGTAGTTTGTAGTAAGATCCAAACTCTACTGCTAAAGCTTATAATAGCCAACTTGAACCTACCACAGAAATGTCGTCTTGGCTCTTGTTAACTTAAGTAGCTGAAGCAACGCGTAACGACCTAAACCAAATTACCATAACATCTTCCACTTGTACAGTATTTAAATAAATAAATAAACATTGTGGCCGATTCTCTAGGTTACACTCACTAAAATTACTTGACAATATTAAGTCCGACAGCTCTTATGCGGTCGCCATAGATTCCATTTTCGAACTCACTTTTGAATTATTTTAATGTACTGATGAACTAATTCAAAAGTGAGTTCGAAAATGGAATCTATGGCAACCGCGTAAGAGCGTCGGAGCTAATATTGTCAAGTAATTTTAGTGAGTGTGCCCTAGAGAATTGGCCCCATTGTAGTGGTGTTCAAGATACGCTGCACTTTAGTTCATATAATGCATGGGATAAGAACGATAGGATGTTTTAAAGATGTAGCGGCTTTGAGCTAAGCTGGCATAGTTAACTTGGCTCTGCCACACTGACGTCTGTCTTGATCAGGCTCGAGGGATCAACTTTGAGCTAAGCTGGCATAGTTAACTTGGCTCTGCCACACTGACGTCTGTCTTGATCAGGCTCGAGGGATCAACTTTGAGCTAAGCTGGCATAGTTAACTTGGCTCTGCCACACTGACGTCTGTCTTGATCAGGCTCGAGGGATCAACTTTGAGCTAAGCTGGCATAGTTAACTTGGCTCTGCCACACTGACGTCTGTCTTGATCAGGCTCGAGGGATCAACTTTGAGCTAAGCTGGCATAGTTAACTTGGCTCTGCCACACTGACGTCTGTCTTGATCAGGCTCGAGGGATCAACTTTGAGCTAAGCTGGCATAGTTAACTTGGCTCTGCCACACTGACGTCTGTCTTGATCAGGCTCGAGGGATCAACTTTTGCCGAACAGCACCGTCTAGTGGCGGTTGGTTGGAACTATTGCCAAATTGTGGAGACAACTGTGATTTTATTGATTTTATTGGTTTAGAGAGAAATAATAAATACCAAAAATGAGGTGCTTTTATTGTTTCTCTCGCATAGAAAGAAATTTATGTTCTCAGGAAACACGTAGGTAAAGTTTCGAAATCTAAGTGATCGATCGTCAACTTTTATAATAATAACGAACGGTACGAGTGTCTCTATCCTCTCATGAGTGGGATTTCATAACAATTATTTCAGATTCTTAAATTAACTTAACGGAAAATAAGATAATTGAATAAAAATTGTCGATAGAATTACCATCATCACTTCTTTACCTATTTGATGACTTGCTAAAATGAAGAAGAATGTACGTCAATGCAAATTACTTTTAAAATTGCAATAATAGTACCCTTATGCTCCAATTAGCATGACAGGGGGCTAACCTCTCGCCATTTCAACAGCAAAGGTTAGTTTAGGTAACAATGTAACAAAAAGAAGTGTCATCTTGTTGGAACTATCTCTTCGCAGATTGTGAGAACATCTGCAAGATGGCGGGGGTAGGGCGTCGCGGGTTTATCGCTGCTATTACACAAATAGGGAGGGGGGGTTCTCGAGAGTCGATAAAAAAAGATTTCAGTAGTAACATAAAATATTACGGGGGATTCACTAAAGAGCCTTGGGAGGTTATTTACTGCTACATAGTTTAGTTCTGTTACGCACTGGACACTATTCAAAATCTAATACATTTACATAGGTACTACATTTGTTCCACATGTCGATTACTGAATGAACAAGGTCCATGATGTCGTAACTTTGTATTATAACAGCTATGGAATGCAATTAATAAACTTGAACTTAAACTTGAATCTTTCTCGCTAGTTCATTTCTTCTTGAGCTGCAGATATATTTCTATTACTAAGCTTCCGCTGTCCGTCCGACCGTTCGCTGAGCGGGTATCTGATGAACTGTGATAGGAGAGTAAAAACTATTACTAAAATAATACCTAGTTCACGTACTAAATAAAGGGGATATAATACGTTCCGATTATGAAGTTGTGTATCGATAGTCGATAAATTATTCAGAACATTAACCCAGCTCTAGCAGTTTATTGACACGATGCTCTCCCTTGATTATTAGACCACGAGGACGTTGAGAAAAGTTACGGAACCATTTGGAGGAAATGGGTTTTATTAACTCAGGTTTGAAGCGCCATTAGAAGCTCATTTTCTTTTCGGAATACGCTTTCTAAGTGTCGATGTTCCCGCTTTAGATGATATTAGATAAAGCTTGGAATGACGACTAATTTCAAAAGCTCAAGGCGGATGTCGCTGGGGTAGATGGAGGGCTTATCTGTCAAAGTTCAGGCATCGCAGGTTGATCGAGTGCGCGCGAGCTACAAAAAGCGGTACCTAATGTTTTCCACCTTTTATACCGTGTCCAATTTTCACCAGCTGCCCATCCATGAAAAATCTGTCTGACTAAGCCTGGATTTTACCAACGAAAGAGAAACTTTTACTCGCGAGTATCTTCTACTTTCATAGACACCAGTGACACCTAGATCAGATCACCTCATTTTTAACTGTCATTTGCAATACAAGTTATCGCTGGGATTGTTATTCTCGTATAACTTTTTGTTGGTAAAATCCAGCCTAAAACGAATACTGTTGAGGGATTTCACTGTGCTCACCCTGTTAAGGGCCTATTAGACTACGCTGTCGGCAGGGCCCTGTCTGACTCACTGTCTCTTTCTAGTCGTTCCATCATGAGTGAGACGTCTATACAAATCGTGCCCTGCCGACGGTGTAATGTAATAAGCTCTTTTGTTTTCACATAATGTGACGCAGTGTTTTACCATAATATATATTTTCGTTCCATGCATTCTACATTATCCATGCGTTGACGCCTCTTTACCGGTAGAGGGCAGAGTCTAAAGATTGGTTAAATTCCTGGCATACATATCTAACTTCTCGATATACATAAACTGTATAAAATATTCTACAGTACAACCTACCGTAGAACCCATAAAACATTCCATTACACATAACAAAGTTTGCTCTTCAATTTCACAAGATCGTCTATTCTTTGCACGGCCAATATTCCTAAGATCACAATGTAGCAACGTTCGGTAAACTCGTTTATAACTCCATCTCGTAGGCGAGTAAACACAAGGTGCTTTACCGATTTACCGATTCACACAATATATTGTATCGGTGAAGAGCCGCGAACCCAAGAAACATCGAGCGGAGAAATAATACCGGTATTTTGGTGCGGAAAAATTAATTGGGTTTACAAACAGCACTAGTTAATATCTAGATTTGGTCTTAACCTAAATCATCATCATCGGCAGCTTGTTCCCCCCCACTGCTGGGTATAAGCCTCCTCCCTTTTGTGCCAACTTATCCGATCCTGTGCCAATCGAATCCAGGTCTTTCCCGCAATATGCGTAATGTCGTCGACCCATCTGGCTGCCACGCTTCTCTTTCCCTCTTTCGGCCACCACTCGGTCAGGGATCTACTCCACATGTCATCACCTCGCCTCGCCAGGTGTCCTGCCCACCTCCACTTAAGTCTAGTAATACGGTTTCCGACATCTTTGACCTTAGTCTGTCGCCGTATTTCTGTGTTGCGGACTCTATCTAGGAGTGTGAACGCTCCATTCCATGTCTCTTTGGGTTACTCTCATTCGTTTCACCAGTTCCTTTGTAAGCGTTCATGTTTCGGCACCATACATCATGAAAGACAGGACACATTGTCAAATAGATCTTTCGATCCCTAAATATATTCTCGAGTTTCTTGAAAGCTGCCCATCCTAGCTTAGTATTCTCACAGAGACCTCCTTCGTTTGGTGATCTCAGCCGAAAGATAAACAATGTCCAAGATAGACATAATAATGGACAACCTCTAACGTCTCATTTCCAATAATGATGTTCGTAAGTGAGCCATCAGAGATGTTCGTCATAATCTTAGTCTTGGACGTGTTCATCTTTAAACCAACATTTAGAGAAGCACTGTACAGGTCTTGAAGCATGGTTTGAAGGTCTCCAGGATTTGGCAAACAGGATAAAACAAAACATCGGCAAAACGGAGGTAGTTCTGATCAACTCTGAATCAGCTGATTGGGCAGCTTGCTTGCAGCAAAATATCTACGTAAACATAGAATGTAAACGAATCTTCTTTCTTCTTCTTCTTCTTCTGTCTTCCATAAAGTCCACTTATTTACTTATGTACGATACAAACCCGTACAAACATCAAATGGAAACCGATTTCCTTTCTCGGAACTGATGAGTCCATGATTGAATCCACTTCGTTTATTTATCAATCTCGAGACATTGTTAGCAAATGATGTGTTATTACGTCTAGTGGGAAACACGTTTTCGTAATCACCAATATGCTATATTGCTTTGTAACCATGTTGATTATTTGCGACCATTGCTCGTTTTCTTGCGCTGAGATTTCTATCTCTGGAAGTGGAATCCTCTATGAGAAAGTGCTATAACTAATACTATAATCACGTCGTAAATATTTCTTCTTGCGACGCATTAGAATCCAATCCAATCCAGTAATTCAATTCGCCTATTTGTATACGGGGTGGCAGAGAAATAATTCTGCTTACGTTTAGTCAAATATTCAATACTCCTTTTTGTTTGATTGGGGGTTAGCCCTTCGCCGTAGCTACGGAATAAATAAAGTTTCCAAATACTTGTAGACATGCACATCAATGATTCTGGCCCCACACTATACCCTGTGTCGTGGAAATGAGAAATAGCGACATCACAAAAAAAATATGGAAGCTTCCAAGACCTGAGTTTTTCTTTCTTCCTCCCCAGGCGGGATTCGAACCCGAGACTTCTTACTTGGGAAGCAGAGCCTAGTAGGCTATCGCCATATATTATTTCCTATATATTGTATATATTTATTGCACATAAAAGACAAAACACAGAAAATACAGAGAAGTAATATTAATATGTATTCATCGATCAAATAACGGCCACTTTAACAGCCACGGCCCATTAGCCCGCGAAAGTTGCCAACTTTTAAAAGCCTTCTTTATTTGACTTACATTGAAAGTTCATGTGGAGTTTCCAGAATATTCCCGCAGTTTTCACGTTGTTACAGAACTTATTTGAATTCCTGTTTAACCCAAACGTCTACAGTCAACTTTGCATATTTTGTATGGGAAAATTAAGAAAGGGCGCAAATATTTTGTTATTTTTTTCCCTAAATTATTAAAATGATTGATTATAAGTATTTAAAGAGAGAGAGAGAGGGAGTAATTTACTTAGATTACGTATGTGCCTGTATGTAAATGTTTATATTTATGTTATTTTAACCTTCCAACATACGGTCTTTAAAGACAGAATTCATCTAATAATACAGTGATGACCACTAGAAAGTCACACTCTGCATAATGTGTCATAATCATAGACTAATCTATTATATGTATTATCACGTATTATCACGAGCCTACTATGTCCCACTACTGGGCAAAGACCTCTCTCCTCCTCTTCCAAAAGACATGATGATGATGGAACATCTACCCCAAAAGCTTATGATTCGCCATGTCCTTTAATTAGAAAGATAGAAAATTAGAAAGACCGAACAGTTCTTGAGAAATGTACCTACTAATCCATTGAACCTACTAATACCATTGAAAATTATGTTATTGCTTGCTCAGAATCTCAGATACGATAAATAATTAATGAGTAGATCACACCACACACAAACCCCAGTGTTCCCATAATACCTAACTATGTTTAAATTCTTGTGTAAGTAAATAAATAAATAATAAAATAATAATAATAAAATAAACAAAAAACAACTTTCAAGTTCGCTTATAAGTTCTAGCTCGTCCGTCCAAAGATCCGATTGTCAAACCTTCCCAAATCGAAATAAAATTCAAAACCGATAAACACTAGACGTATGAGGGTTAACTATGAGCAGCCGATATTTTTTTTTTTATTAATAGTTATTTTCATATTTCCCTTATCGCCATCAGCACTCACATCAACTAAATCTACAAAACCCTCGACACATTACTTACTGTATGTACTATTTATGTCGGTATGACGCAATCGGTCTGTTTGTCCAAGCTTGTTATCAGACGCGCTGATAAACTAACAAATGCCTTGTCACATTCATTGCTGGCTGTATATTTGTTTTGTTAAATTTGTATCCGTTTACTAAAGTCGGAACTTTTTGAATATAAATACGTGTGACGTAAAATACCGTTACCGTTAGCATTACCTTTATTACTCCACAGCTACAAATACAAATACATCGGCGATGATCGGATGATGATAATTAAATAACAGTTTGAAAGCGGGAGCAATGGTTCCTCTGCCATTAGGCTTGGGAAAAGGCGTGATGCTAAGGTATGTTTGTTTGCTAGGATATACAGTTAGGAACACAGATATCGATATCTGTGGTTAGGAATTATAGCTGGGGACTCCTAGGATTGCTGGAAGAGATCTCTTATTAGAGATAAGCTCGCCTTTGAACATGTTTATTTCGTTTATATATATATATATTTATTTTTTATTTTTGCAATAAAGTAAAGTGCATGAAAAGATCTAGAAATTATTACACAGAGCGTTAAAGCCTGCTACGATTTCGTAACGGTTTGCTACGAAAATCCGTAGCAATATTGTTACTGTATCTCTAGCTACGTTTGATAAAACAATAATATACATAACGTAGCGTCACGCCGTTTACCATACGGCCCACTTTTAGCCAGTGATTGAATACTCCATTTTGCATGACAGGGGGCATGCCCATCGCCGCAGCTATGGAGTAATGATAAAAAAAAACTCTAAAAGATATGCTCTCTTTGATGTAATTTTTAAGAGCAATAAATTAAGACCGTGAGCAGTGGGGCAGAAGGGGTTTTTTATATTACAGGAAAAGGAAAGAAATTGCTTTTGTTCTGAGAATCACGCCATATTTCTTCTTGAGACTTCATTTATAAATTGCAAAAAATCAAAGACGAAGAAAAGAAGAAAGGGAATCAGTGCAAACAAAATGTTTTGAGCTCCCAGTTCCCACCAACTATTGTGAACTCCGTCAATTTAGGGTTCAGCGAGAAAAATAGCTCGTGTTATTTGAAATCGGTATGACTTTTAGTCGAAAGGAGAAAACAAGTGATTGTTTACAATTTTACACCAAAGGCAGTCAAGCGTAGAAAGGAAGTGAACAATGCTACCAATACCAATTAGCAACAAAAGGAGATTTTTCATATTTTTTATTTTATGCGGAGCTCCGTGGTCTAGTTGGTTTCACTCTTCCATTCCACGCAGGAGATGCAGGTTCGAATCCCGGTGTCATGTAAAGTAGCCCACTAATGTCCCCACCGAGGGGCACATGCACAGTTGATCATACAACAATGAGATAATGAAGCTTTACGCCCAGCTACTATTGCTACTTGGTAGTTTATACGAGTAGTAGTTGTAATACCCCTTCACCAACCCGCACTTAGCCAGCGTGGTGAAGTATGCCCTCAATCTTATTCTGTTTGCCTGTGGCCCTCGTTGGTGACTTTAAAACCCTTAATTAGTCGCGTGGGGTGTCGCACACCCCATGTTGTCTGCCAAAACTATGTCACCGAAAACCGGATGTTTTCAAAGTTATCACTACTTAATACTAAAGTAATTTTTTGATGTAACATAAGGGTTAAGGAATCGATTAATACATAAGTTTAATTGACGTCTTGGTACCCACTGTCAAAGTCAAGGACTCCTCTGTCCTCTAGCGAAGGGGCGTGTTAAAGATACTAATTCATACAAGTCTGAGTTTGCATGCAAATGATGTTTTATTAGGGTTCCGTACCCAAAGGGTAAAAACGGGACCCTATTACTAAGACTTCGCTGTCCGTCTGTCCGTCCGTCCGTCCGTCCGTCCGTCCGTCCGTCCGTCCGTCCGTCCGTCCGTCCGTCCTGTCTGTCACCGGGTCCCAACAACCCGCCTGCACGAACCGTAATAGCTAGAAAGCTGAAATTTTCACAGAATGTGTATATCTGTTGCCGCACCAACCACAAATACTGAAATACGAGATATATTACAAATTGAAAGTGGTCTCGGTACAAGATACGTCTTCACAACACGCTTGAAAAGTTTATACCAAGGCCATTTTGTTTTGGTAGGTAAGCCTTCTTTTAATGAAATTAAATTTAAATGATATGGCAATGTCGTCCCCGGACTTCTACAAAGACTTTAAATATTAATTGATGAATTACGACGTCTCTATTTATTCTGTAGAACTTTTAGAAAATAATTATAAAATTAATAGTTTTTAATTACTTTTGTTTTCATACAAATCTCAGAGCTAAGAAATTCATTTTTTCCTTTTGGCCACTTCAAGTTTGGCTGCCAGTGATGTTTTAATTAAATACTCTTTGGTGCGTTGAAATGATGTTTTGCAGTCTGCATGACATTGACATAATGAGTGAGTGAACCTCATTGTACGGAAATTGTAGATGGGTGTCTCACGTTTTCCAGTAGGTTGTAGACAGTGCTGCTTACGGCGGCGTTTAGTAGGTACTAAAGGCCCTAAAAGCGTGGCAAGCTTTGAATCAATTCAAATGTTATTTTTCAACTAGCTACAAAGTTATTCTGACATAAGATGATAATTTGAACAAAACTTTTTGGGTATTTCATGAAAAATACAGTTACAGATCACACATATACAGGGTGGAACAAACGAATATCCGTCCGTCCGTCCGTCTGTCTGTCACCAGGCCGTATCTCATGAACCGTGGTAGCTAGACAGTTGATATTTTCACAGATGACGTATTTCTGTTCCCGCTATAACAACAAATAGGTACTAAAAACAAAATAAATTTAATATAAAGGGGGCTCCCATACAATTAACGTGTTTTATTGCGGTTTTTTTAACCGACTTCCCAAAGGAGGAGGTTTACAATTCGTCCGGATGTTTTTTTTTTTTATGTATGTGCCTCGATAGCGCCTAAACGGATGGACCGATTTGGAAAATTATTTTTTTGTTTGAAAGGGTTTACCTTCCCATTGGTCCCATTGACACCAGGTCAGGATCTGATAATGGGATCCTGGAGAAATCGAGGGAACTCTTCAAATATTATAGGCAGACCTATAGTGATTTTTGTGTTTTTCATAATAACTCGTGCAAATGCACATGGTAAGCATAATATTGTGATGCGGAACTGCTGATGAAGACCACATATGGCCACCAGATCTGGTCAATACTAGGTACAAATACAATGCGTGGCTGACGGGCAGGCAACGCATAGCCTAAACCGATGGACCTAGAGCCATGAAACTTTGTACAGGGGTTCCTTAGTAGCGTGGGGTAGCACTGATATGGGATTTGACAAAATTAATTCCCCAGGGGGGGGGGATAAGGGGTTACCGTTTGTATTAAACTCAATCTAATCAAATAGGGTTTGTGGAAGTCGGTTTTTTCTAAAGTTTACTTTTTGTTTCAATTATATAGATAATGGTACGGAACCCTTCGTGCGCGAGTCTGACTCGCACTTGGCCGGTTTTATTCCTATTAACGTATCTGGGGTGTTGAACGCGCCACGCGACTGGTTATGTAACTTTTTGGCGCGGCTAACTAAGGGCTTAAGGGATACGAGTAAGATTAGGATCCTTTACACCCACGTTCTAGCGCAGGGAAGCGCGTGTGAGTGAGATGCCGCCCTACGATACGCTGTTCTTCTTTCCCTTCGCAAAGGGAAGAGGAATAGCGTATTTATTCATTTATTAATTGCTTGCATGTGGTAGGTATGTACAAAGATATTAAAATGTAGGATAAGTTCCAAAATATGCGCCCTGCAAGGGCATTGCAACATTATTAGTTTTACTTAGGTGGTAAGTGCATGAGATAGGTAAATATGTTTCTAATTATATTAAAATAATCACATTTACAAATAATCTAAATTGTCAAAGAATAGAATTGTATAAATAAAATAATTAATTGTCTATATAGTTTTATACATTATGAGGTGTCTGTATTAAATTATTTAGGGTAGTTATAAAACTCCTGTGGCCTCTATAAGGTATTTTCTATTAAGAATTTTCTTAAGGGATTTTAAAGTCTTCTATATCTTTCATAGTTTTATTTTTTATTTTATTTTATTTATTCAGAAACAAACAGTCTTACATATTTGTATACAATACATAAACTCTTTATAAAACATAGACCTACAGTTTCCTAATTTAGTAAAAACATCTTGTATAATAGTTTAAATATCAAACAAGTAATAATGGCAGTATCCTGGGACCGACATTGTTCCTTATATACATGAATGACGTTTCCACTTCTATATCCCCCTCTCTGAAAGCTGAAACTATATGTTATGCTGATGATACAGCGATAATTTTTAACGATTCTTCCTGGGACTCAGTGATAAAACAGGCAACTGCTGGTATCTCAGAAATCGCAATTTGGCTGGCAAAAAACTTACTCACACTTAATACCTCTAAGACAAAATTCATTTGCTTTCATAAAACTAAGGCTTCCCAACCAAAATCTAATCTCAAGTTACAAATTCACACTTGCAACCGGTCATCTAAAGTATGTAACTGTGAATGCATTAGTAGAGTCTGTGACATCAAATACCTAGGTATAGTGCTTGACGAAAAACTTACATTTCAAAAACACCTGAGCAAACTCGCAGGTCGGGTACGAAAAATTATTCACATAATGAAATCACTTCGCCGCGGTGCTCCGAAGGAAACACTAAAGCTGGTATATCTAGCTCTGTGCCAATCCGTCCTCACCTACTGCATCAGGTGCTGGGGAGGATCTTCGAAATCTTACATGTTAGCTGTAGAAAGAGCACAGCGCTCGGTACTAAAAGTAATGTACAAGAAACCTCGCATGTATCCTACCACTTTATTGTACGAGGAAAGCAAAGTGCTGAGTCTACGAAAACTCTACGTTTTGAAGGTGGTGTTGATGCAGCATAGAATTATCATTAATAGTACGGAATATGAACAACTACTGTCAAAAAGAGTATTTACAATTTCAAAACCTTCTGTAAACACTGCCTTTGCTCAGCGATTCGCACCATTTTTGCATACACACATATACAACGTCGTGGTAAATGAGTGTGAAGGAGGAATAAAGGAATGTACTGTAAAGGAAGCTAAGCGAAAAGTTCTTATCTGGCTAAATAAAATAGATTATGATGCCACAGAAACAATAATTGGTGTCTAAAAATTTAACACACACACAAACCCTCACCCACACACACACACACACATACCCTTTCACTTACATACATACACACACATGCAGATATTTATAAATTATTTTAACATATTTTAATATAATATAAATTTATATATTAACAGTTATCATTGTTAAACTTAAATTCAAATTCAATTTTATTCAATTTTCATGTTTTCGCCGCAAATAGGGATTGTTAAATGTTTATTTCCTCCCTCACGAGACAGGCTATGCCTAGTGTGAGGGTCAGCATACCTGTGAATTGTATTTCCTTATGGCAATAAACTATTTTCATTTTCATTCATTTTCATTTTCAATGATGAAGAAGCAACATAACAAAAAAGCATGATACATAAAAAGAAAGTTAAAAATTTCATACCAGTTCAGTTAGATTGGTGTTCAGATAGTAGTAGGTGGTGGGTGTTTATAAATTTTTACGCACATGTTGTAGGGGCCTGATGCTACTTAAGCTAGATTAGAATCTGTTGCATGCAGCTAATATTGGACGGGGTCAGAGGGCATATCGTATGGGGGCATCTCCAGTCACACGCGCTTTCCCTGCGCGATACTATAAGGCGCCTTGAGCCAAATTCCTACAAGCTGGCTCAATGGTGGTTGATGGAGGGGTCTGACAAATACTACAGTGTCGATAGTAACTGGGCGGGACTGACAATGTCCTTTACACCCACTGTAGCGTAAGGACAAAAGAGTCCTTGGAACAATATTGACATTAAAATTTGCATTAAAATCTGTTTACCGAATGTGCGGCAGGTGGACACGAGTGTAAGCATAGGAACGGAAAGACTAGACCTCGTTGAAGAAACAATTTTCCTTGGAATCACTATAGACTCGAAACTTCAATGGGGTCCTCATGTAACTAGTCTCTCACGAAGACTTAGCTCAGCTGCTTATGCGGTCAGGCAAATCAGACATATCACAGATGTAGGAACTGCCAGATTGGTTTACTTTAGTTATTTCCATAGTATTATGTCTTACGGAATACTGCTTTGGGGGAGAGCGGCAGATATAAACACAATATTTGTCTTACAAAAAAGGGCCATTTGGGCTATCTATCAACTAGATGCTAGGCAATCACTAAGGGACAAATTCAAAAATATCAATATACTTACTGTTACCTGTCAATACATTTATGAAAATATCATGTATACCAGAAAAAACATAGGTTTATTTAAGACTTTAGGTCATAATCATAGTATTAGCACTAGAAATAGAAATAAGATTGCTATGCCCGCGTTCAGACTCAGTAAGGTTGCTCACTCTTTTATGGGAGTATGTGTTAGTTTTTATAATAAAATACCTAATGAAGCAACGGACCTACCAGAAAGGAGGTTCAAAAACTATGTCAAAAACGGCCTATTGAAGAAGTCATATTACAGTGTAAAAGAATATTTAGATGACAAAACTGCATGGTCTTTACCATCTCAGCGCACAGAAATCCAAAGAGGGGCGATGGACTGAGTCAGTACGTCTCTCCTCGGTGTATTTCCTTAGACTTAAGTAGAAATACATAACATTGTATTTTTAAGGCTCTGATATTTTAAAAGAGGTACGGGGGAGGTTTCTTGCCCTTCTTTACTCCATCCCTAAGCCCACAACTTCCGAACGGGCGGTAGTATACAAAAATATTAATATTATATTGACGTTGACTAAGTAATATGTATGATTTTATGGTCAATAAAAAATTTTGAACTTTGAACTTGAATTATAAAAAAAAGACATTAAAATTATTTTGACAGTGGGTACCAAGACGTCAATGAATGTCTAATTGGTTGTGACGTTGGTACTATTTTATAAGGGTAATATTTTTCCCTTTTCGGCCAGGAGAATGACAATGGCTCGACTTAGGGGGGATAAATTAATGATGTCCAAGTTAAATCTAGATTCGAACCTGCATTTTCCGCATGATAAGCAAGCGTTAGTTAGTTAGACCAAGAAGCTCTTCGAAACCCTCTAGTCGACGGAGCTCCGCTATTGCTACATAGCAGTAGCGGTACCGCTATTATAGTTATAGCCTTTCTGATAGACTCGTGGTCAAATAACGTCACAGGCTAACGCTGTTATGAGTGACATTAATGATATTTCCCGGAGGTCCTCTGTTAGTTATGGGCCGTCCCAGTTAGCTACATTGTCTTCTATTGCTTTCATAATGCTTTCGTATGCCGATACGAATATAGTACGTTCTACGTTAAACCTACACATTAACAAAATAGAGCTGCCACGTAGGGCTAGCCTACAGGGTACTTGAAATGGGGAATGGAATTACTAGTAGCATAATAAGTGCGCAAATATTCCTCTACCATCCGGTATAGGAAAACGCCTGACGCAATATTGTCGTCGAAAACATTCCGTTGCGAGTAAAGTTAGTCCCGGGGGTTAAGTAGTAGTAAAAAGTTCAGCTTGACAACTTCAAGATTACACTTTCGTCCTTGTTATAATATGGAGTTTGGCATGGATTCCGAATGAGGGCTATTTCTCTATGGAACGCGCTTCCCTGCGCCATCAGGGACAGACAGTCCATCTCTCTTTATATTCAAGAATCGGTTGAAGGAGCATTATCTCTATTTCTAAGGTATTTAAATATGTATTAGTTTATTTATGTCAGGTTTGTTCATTTTATGTTATATAATATTCATGTACTTCTTTATATAATACATTCAACAGATTAATAATAATATGATTTGTTTATGTTTTATTTTTCACTTACTTGAGCACATAGGCCTACCCTGTTCTGTATTTTATTTTTCTCTGTCCATCCTGGGTTTGCTGGAAGGGATCTCTTTTTAGAGATAAGCTTATCTTTGTAAATTACTTCTCTGTATTTTCTGTGTTTTGTCTTTTATGTGCAATAAATATATACGAAATTTATGTAGCCACGACCGCAACTCTATAGAGATCGTATTTCCATTTTGAATGGGAACCACTGGCATACAACGTAGTCGACCAAGCCTCACTTATTCCCGTGATATGCATGAGATGTAGGATGTGTCTACATCGTTATGAGATCAATCAATCACACCTCCTTTGTGGAAGATTTATGTACAAAAAGATATTCAGACCATTTTTGCCGTAATCGGGTTTCACCTGTATTTGTGCGGATTTCCCGGACTTTATTGCTGACAGCCAGCCCCCTGGCACGTTAAATTGAGTATCTAAATAATGGCTTAGGTTGGGAAAATCTATGCGTCTGCCACTCCATGTAGAAATAAGCGAACGTCATGTAACAACGAAATAAAATGACTGTTCCGATGTTACCGCTTTTTGGTAGAAAATAAATAGAGATGGGGTCAAGAATGATTTAGTTTATTCTAATGTCTCAATATAGAATGATATTGATAGAAATGATAAGAGAGCTAGTAGTGCCAGTGCATATAGCTTGTTCAAACTGAAATGACGATACTCATTTATTTGTAAATAATAAGTTAGAAAAAATAAGCATTTGCACATTTGCAATAACTCACAAAAAGTGGGCACAATTTGCTTCTGCGTAATGTTGTTTTCAATGTCATATTAAATTGTGACAAATATTTATTACAAATTGTGAAAGTAAATAATTACTCTGTTCATTTTCATTCTATTTGAAATTAATATGGCAACATATTTTCAAGAAGTGAATTTTGTTTTGTTAGTTTACTTCGTCTTTATAGTTTCCCATTGTATGTTGGTATGTGACCTCTGTGACGATGACCTCTGTGGCGCAGCGGTTATGCATTTGCCTACCATGCGAGAGATCCCTGGTTTGAATCCCGGATGGGGCCAAAAAAAATATCCCCAGGTCTTGGATGTTTACATGTTTGTGATGTCGCTGTTTCTGGTTCCCAAGACAGGGTATCCTAGTAAGGGGCCAGAAGCAATGTATGTGCCTGTATGTAAATGTTCATTTTTTAGTATAGTAACTTAACTTAATATAACATATCGGGTTGTAGAGGCATACTTGTTCCCACTTATTGTGTATATTGTAAATTTTATCGAAACAATAAGTACAGAAAATACTATCGCTATAATATTGATGCAAGTACCTACCTTCAAGGGCAACTTAAGTACGGGCCATAACAGCCCCAAGGGCCGATCATCTTCAATAAAGCACCGACCCTTACGGGCCCTTAAAAAACACAAGTTTATATCAAGGGTTAAGTCGATATCCGTTGAGGTACAGCTGGATGAGCCTCACCCATTCGTGTTTATAGGGAGCTCAAAATTGTAGGAGTAGGTCTTAAAATAGGTTTTCTATTAAAGGATATCTAGGTATAGAAAATACATACTACTGTTTGGGGCCTTTGTTTTGGCACGTTGGGACGGGACCCGAGGTGCCACGAGTATGATACTCGGCGTTTGATTAAGCGAGAGAGAGGGAGAGAGAGAGAGAGCGAGACGAGACCCGACTGCCAAAACAAAGGCCCCGTACATTTTTAGGGTTCCGTACCCGAAGGGTGCCAAACGGGACCCTATCACTGAGACTTCGCTGTCTGTCCGTCCGTCCGTCTGTCTGTCACCAAGCTGTATCTCAAGAACCGTGGTAGCTAGACAGTTGAAATTTTCACAGATGATGTATTTCTATTGCCGCTATAACAAAAATAACTAAAAAATAAAATAAATTTAATATTAAGGGGGGCTCCCATACAACAAACGTGTTTTTTTTTGCTAATTTTTGCTCGATATTGATAATGGTAGCAGGTAGACGCTTAAAATGTTCACAATATATTGAGTATATTATTTACTTATCTAATAAATAAATTATTAAATTAAAATTAAATTAATATTTAGGGGGGGCTCCCATACAACATGTTTTTTTTTTGCGGGTTTTTATAAATATTGGTACGGAACCCTTCGTGCGCGAGTCCGACTCGCACTTGGCCGGTTATTCTTCTTGCGTTGAAAGAAGAATAACCGGCCAAGAAGATTGTTTTTTTACAGCAATGGCGGACCACAGACCTAAGCAATTGACATAATTTTCAGCTTGATACGTCCACGCGTTCCTATTATAAAATGTCTTGACAGACGGACGGACAGGCGGACAACGAAGTGAAGGGTTCGTTTTTCCTTGGATCGGAACCCTAAAAATGATTGTTTAGTCCCATAGTAGGCTAATGTTGTATTGAATAAATCTTATATTACAATAGTTCGCCATTGTTCGGTCGTTCGAGCGGTGTGCTTCTGAGAGTGAAGGGGTTAAGATCTCATGCACTAAATACGACTTCATATCAACGAAGGAAAAATCATATAAATGTCATAACAATGGATTTTAAGGGTATTCAGTAAGTACCTCCACCCAGATCCGCGTCAAAGGAAAGTGTGACCTAAGGGTTTGTTTATTTTTTCACCCTTGCAATCTTTGTATGATCCCAAAGCTTACGAAATAAGCTTTTATATGCGACTGTGAGGGAAACTTTTTTAATAACGCCCGCCCGCCCGCGTGTTCCGTGACTTGGTTCTGTAATTTCATGCGTCTTCTGTTTATTCTGTTCTAACACTATTCTATCTCTCGAATTAATTAAGTGCGACTTGCACCAAACTTTTGAAAGCGCCTAAACGGAGAGTTTAACTGCAATTTAAATACAACGCAGCCATGTTAAGTGGGAACAGCTGAAAGGCAACAACCTTGGCGTGTTTGACAGTGCAGCTTGACCGTGTTGTTCTTTAATATATTTATAGTATGTGTGATGGCATTTAAACTGTATTTGCCGGCTGTCAAAAGTCTGGTGCAAGTCGCACTAAGTTCTATACAGATCTTTCGCTATAATAGAATATACACAAGGTTATATTTCCTTACAAGTAACCTTTGAACCTCTGGGCTTGTCTGATCCATGTCATGCCTTACACCTGACACTGGCAGAATTTGTTGATAGGCAACAAAATGCCATATAAAAAAAATAGAATAGAAGTTCTACAGGTGTAACAGAAAGGTAATAAAACAAACATTAATTTTACCTGTTTATTGAACAATATTTCAAATATCTTTCCTTCGGTACTGTTCAAAATTGTATATGTATATAGTAGAACGCTATATAATAAGATACAAGCCCTGTTTGTTTATTTAATATCGTATAAAGCCTTATTTCAACTTTTATCATTGTGCAAAATACATTGAAGGAAACAATAAAATCACTTGTATCATTTCATTATAAAAATTGCATCATTTTTTGGTGTTGATTAGTCCGACGTTTTCTAACAGCTTTTTACAATCACTAATTAAATTAATTAATAAAATGCTCTTTCAAGGGCAGAAACACACATTTCCAAGTAAGTTTTTCTTTAATGGTCCACTCAGTCAGTGATTTATTTAATAACATTCAAATACTAGCAATAGACGAAGAAAATAGGAAGGTGTTGCATACAGAAGAGTTGCTTACGGCCGAATGCACGGACTGCTGATCAAGTTAAGCGCCACTCAAATGTCAGTCCTCGAGCGATACATGAGATAATGTAATTTTCAGTGTCCGCTTAACTTTTGATTTGTCAATTTTGCATACGGGCCTAAGATAGAAGTAGAAGAATTTGTATCATTGGACAGCAACTAACTAAAGCGTACAAAATACAAAGGAAAAGCAACTCTAATGTGATAACTACCTATTTGGTACTGGTAAGATTACAGTGGCATTATACCTAAGTTATATACATACAATTTATATAAGTACAAATAGTAGTTTTGTGCTATCTACATCGTTAAACATTATTGCATTTCATGCGGCCATCAGCCCTCCTTCGGTAAATAAAAAAGAAATTTGGATATTTATTTACTTCAGTATAACACGGAGTACTATTATCTCTTCTGTGGTATAACATCACTTTTGTTATCAGTAAAAATGTTATTGTGTTAATGGTTAAATTAGGGTTTTCTTTTAATTTGAGCTCTGGTCTAGTCTATTTCAGGCAAGTATTGTATAAAGAAACATTCTCATATTTTGCAGGATATCAAAGGTATCCAAAAATTCTTATTTTATTTTGAGTCCGTTGATGCATCCAAGCTTATTAACAAAATTATTTAACTTACTTAACGAATTTTGGTATCAAAGGGTCCCGAATTAGAAATTTGCACTAGATTTAAGATTATGAATAGGAACTAAATGCGCACTAGTAAGAAATCAAATAATTTCGTTTGACTATCTAAGCCTACATACGCCTAAATTTTTATAACTACATAAGTCAATGTTGTACATATATTGTCATTAAAGAGGGAACGTTTAGATAAATCGCTGAATAGAAAACTATATCCTCTTTACCAAATTTTTAATTTTGGAGTAGGCATTGAATTCACAGTCAAATCTACTATACTTATAAAAATGAAATGTTGTGCGTAAGTCTTTCTTTTCCTATGATTTGGCCCAACCGAATGTGTATAATGTCTATTGGGTTTTATTTGTGTCGGTCCGGAGGAGGTTAAGGTAAAAAGAAAATAAGAAAAAACGTAGAATAAATCATTTGTAATTTAGAAAAAAGTTCAAAATATCTAAATAACTTTTTTATGGGGAGTTCACTCTCTTTCGCTAGATGGCCTTGGTAGCCATATATCTAGCGTCACTCAAACTACTTCGTTCAACCTCTTTGTTGGAAGCGGAACTCGCGGAACCGGAACTTATTTTTGACAGCTGTGCGTTGCGACCCATACAGTTTGTAAGCAAAGAGTTTCGTAAATCTGAGCGTAATTTGATGTGTATAATTATTATCCCCAAAACGGTTCGATATGGAAACGGGCAGCAAGTAAAAAATAATAATTTAACTGCAACTTTACCCTTTTCGCCTCGTTTGGGTAAAAGTACCTATATTTTGTTTGTTTAAGACTCTCTAACGTTCCCTTTTTAACACTTCATATTATAATATATACCTACATGATAAGAACAATGTGGAACACCAATATCTAATAATAATAAAAAGTGCTGATGATATGGTTTACTAATTTAGGCATACTGCGAAGGTTGTATAGTATACAAATATATAATATTTAATTAATTGTTATATGGCTGACTAGTTACTGAAATTATGTAACAAACCAAGAAAAAAATGACCCCTTTTCATCATTACCACATGCTAAAATACATTTCAACTTTCGATACAAATACTAAACTATACGAGAGGTATAATAAATATTATTTTTATACAGAAAGAACCAATAAAAAAAATCCACATCCAAATAATAATATGTAATTTTATTTAAAAAATATATGTGAGTAGGTAGGTAGGTTATGATATGTAATATATTATGAATGTACATTTGAAGCGTCCTTGCAGTAGTTTGATTGAAGCAGTACAGATTGTGTGATCAATTTATTACTAACATTCAACATACTAAAACGTTAGGTTTATTTGTAATTATTATTACTTTTAACCCTTTGACGACCAAGGGACACCGATGTCCCAAAAAGTTTTTGACCTCAAATATTTTTTTGTGACGTTTAAATAGTTCAATTAGTTTATCGCACGTTTCTATAAGTACCCTCCATTACAATGTGGACTCCGTTATACCCTCAGTTGCTACGATCAATAGAAAAAGTCATTGTCAATTAGATAGTTGTGGTGTTTCACAAAAGCTATTTTCCCAGTTGTATAAATTGATGTTACAGTGTGTTCGAACATCATATTTTGAGTTGCAAAACTTAAGTGGTAAGTAAATTACTGATTAATTGATAAATAATAGACTACTTGTCAATATTAGTTCATCTATAACTTATAAATGCTAAGGGACACATGTGTCCCTATAGTCCTGCGTAGATTAATTTTACCTACATAGCCCACAACAATAAAACTGCACTTTTCACCAGTTTTATACAATAACCCATCATTTTTATTTATAGATCATGATGCGTAAAGGCCGAGGAATATTTGAACTGAACGAAGAGTCTATTAGCCAAATTTTATTGGCTGATAATAGTGATGATGAAGATGCCTTACAACTTGATGAAGAAGACCAAATATTTTTGACACAAGATGATGATCAAGGGGCTACCTATGTGGAGGTAGACAGTTCTTCAGCAAGATTGCAGTCTCCTCAGCTTCCAACAAGATCGCAGTCTCCTCAGCCTTCAACATCAACTGCAGAACCCGTAGCAGCAGAGGATATCCGTAACAGCATAGTGACTTTCAAGTGGAACCAGAGAACCTATAAACCTAACAACTTTGAGGAGGTAGATTATGAGTTTGGGAAAGTGCAAGTTTGTAACCAGATAGACAAAGAGTCACTAACACCTTTTGATATTTTCAAGGAGGTCACAAATCATGTAGTCCTTCTTCAACACATAGTGACGGAATCGGTAAGATATGCTCATCAGAATGGTCGTGAATTTGCAGTAAGCGATGAAGAGATGAATGCATTTTTAGGCATAAACCTAATAATGGGCTACCATGTACTGCCATCAATGAGAGACTACTGGTCCACAGAACCAGATATGGGTGTGCCTTACATATCCAACATTATGCCAAGAATCAGATTTGAAGACATTCGGCGAAACTTACACTTCTGCAACAACGAAGAGCAGAGTGGACCTGACAGTCCTAACTATGACAGAGCATATAAAATAAGGCCTGTCATTGATCATTTCAATCATGCCTTTCAACATGCTCTCAGTAACACGACTAGTCAATCTATTGATGAGCACATGATAAAGTTCAAAGGACATAATGCTATGAAACAGTATATAAAAAATAAGCCAGTCAAATGGGGATTCAAATTATGGTGCAGATGTGATGCAACTACCGGTTATTTGTACGAGTTTGATTTGTACACCGGAAAACGAAATTCCGGAACACAATATGGTTTAGGTGAATCGGTCGTTCTCCAGCTGACAGAAAAAATAAAAGGTTTGGGCTGCGAAGTTTACATCGATAACTTTTTCAATTCACCGCTATTACAGTTTGAGTTGATTGGCCGCAACACAAAGAGTTGTGGAACTGTACGCACTAATCGAAAGAATCTTCCGAAAAATGCTCCAGCTGATAAAGGTATGAAACGTGGTGACATCTTTACCACAAGTTTCAATGGCATATCATATGTAAAATGGATGGATAATAAAGGAGTTCATTTATTGACCAACTTTATTCCTCCAATGGAAAAGGACACCGTAAAACGTCGTCAAGTTGGCTCTGGTCAAAAAATTGATGTTCCCTGTCCTTTGAGTGTCATCAAGTACAACAAAAACATGGGAGGCGTTGATTTGATGGACCAACGAAAGGTTGCCTATGAAGTGGATCGACGATCAACAATAAAATATTATCTGCGTCTGTTCTTTGATCTAATGGACATAGCAGTAAATAACGCCTATACTGTCTATACAAAACTACATATCAGCCACCGCATTGAAGGTGTTCTCTTGACAAGTTTACAGTTCAGACAAGTCGTAGCTCGAAGCTTGATAAATGATTTTTCTGTGAGACAGAGAGCTTTACCTACCTCTGTAACTAGCGCAACACGCAGGTCTTTGAAACGACCACTACCCACTCATCAGATGGAAAAATCTGATCTTAGAAAGAGGTGTGTATACTGTGCTAAAGATAAAAAAGAAAATCGTACGAATAATGTTTGTGTGTCATGTAATATTCACCTTTGCTTTACAAAAGACAGAAATTGCTTTGCTGAGTATCATTCATCATAAATAGTATTGTCCGAGCATAAAGTCAGTAACCACTGAACTTTTGCAACTTTGTTATATTTTTATTTGAATAAACAATATTTTTTGGCAAAAAAAACATGTTTTTTTTACACAAATTCATCAAATATGAAGGGGCTGAAAAAATATAAATTGTCTCCCTATGTGACTGTAGGGACACATGTATCCCAAGAAAATTTAGGAAAATTTAAGGAAAAATTATAGTTTTTCTTCTTAAAATATGTTTTTTTAAGGGCAAATTACAAATAATACGTAACCAAAATCGTTCTTATGTTTCCATCAACCTTATGGTCGTGAGAGGGTTAACAGTGGTGTGCTTAGAGCATAAATATTATCTTATAACTATCACGGCCTTCAATGCTTGATTTAAAAGATAATATTACGAAGAGACTAATTTTACAGTTCATTGATTTCAAAGGAATTGTGTTCTTTGCTTTTGAAATAATAAATACTACTCATGGAAGTACCATCAGCAAAAGCAACGCTGGATTTATATACCACCAGTAATCACTAAGAAACAGTATCCAATATTGAACCTGCATAGTGTTTCCCGATGGTGCAATTATTATTTCAATTAAGTTAAACGGGTTTTACCACGAATTAATCCCGAAGATATATCTTATTGCTGCAATTATTTCAAATTAACGAGGAACGAAATTAGCTTTAATTCTGTTAGCAGACATTTATATCCCTTAGTTCTATTGGTCTTGTCGAATATTACGTTTATTTTAGCTGTAATCGCTTTAATTAAATAACTGGTATTCCGCCTTCATGTGGAGGCAGAGGACTTACGCTTCTCTGTTTTACCCTCCCTTAGTTTGCTTTCGTCGAGTGATTCAATCTTATGATCTTTCAGCAGAGGGGTTCTTGCATCAATTTTTTCTTCTACAATATTCTTGTCAATATAATTCTTAAAATTATTGACTCGAATTGTGTTATCGCTGTCTGTAGACTCTTGTCTGCTCCCGCACTTGCTGGCTGGTTTGGAATCGGTGTCTTCAGTTTTGTCGGTGTGGTACGCTAAGTTCTCGAAGCACTGTGCGGGCATTAGGTTCACTGACTTCATCATGGGCAGAGCAATAGCCAGAGCTGGGCTCATGTCCCGTGGGCTCGGTGAGAGACGTGTCGTCACTGATATATCAACTCCGGGCATCAGGCTTGCGACTGTTGGAAACAATGAATAAATGACTTTTTTATATCTTTTTAGGTCGAAATTTAAACATTTAAAAGGGTAACGTTCACATTCACAATATTAAACAATTTACATTTTGTCATGCAACCAACATGCTGATTGGATGTTGTTATTAAAATGTAGAAACGAAATGAAAATGTGTGTTAATTACAAAAGTGTGTCATAAAAGTTATGATATGTTTTTGCTGTTTGTGTACATTGCAGAGCATAAAAATAGATAATCATAAATAACAACAACATCGATATACACACATAAGTATTACTAACATAAGTTGACGTAGAAAGATACAGAGAATCCAGGAAAGTTTATAAGCAGAAAATTTAGTCCGATATGGTTTGAAATTCTGGACAAATGTAGTAGACTAAATCAAGATGGTTTTAGTAGTGTCATTTGTCTGAACAATTTTCGTATCTACAATGTGTACCGCTGTGTCGACTTGTGACTTAATCGCTTCTGTTGGTGTTGGGTTTGTGATGTTTTGTGCCGGAGTTTGATGGCGATGATCTGTAAAAAACTTCACTGGTCAATAACACTGATGCACTATATCCATTTATTACTTCCACGTATGTTTAGGTTTTCTGTAAAATTACAAGCGTTTTTGATCATCAAATTGATCTGTGATAAATCATACTAAATTAAGCTTATAATTTTAAACTAAAAATCAATACTAATACAACAATGACGTTCAAGCAAAGCAACTACGTGGTTCCAGAATCACAAACGTTGCCACAACATTGATAATATTGGGATTCGAACCTTTGACCACGGAACAAAGGAACTTCTGTTAGTGCGCCTTCTGTTTTCTTGTGCATTGTTGATGATGAGTCCGAAGCTGTTATTGTTAATGGAAGTGAAGTGAGAGTTTTTAATGTTGATGCATTCCTTGAAAGCAATGTCCGGGTGCAGATAGAGAAAGCAGGATCAGCGGCGTCCGTTTAATGTGATGCTTTCTAAAGCATGTTTATATTCTTTCTTTTGCAGTTGTTTGGTGTGGTTTGGATCATAACCTCAAGCTCGCTACGATCACCATCTGTGAAGGATTATATTGCATGAACTACATGGTTAGTCATGTGAGCACATTTACACTAATGTTTGGGAGAAAGACCAGTTCAGCGTTAGATGGTGTGTTCTCATTGCTCAGGTAGGGAGACAGAGGAATTCGCTCAAATTATGAGTGTTTTTTTTTCGTCTGTGACTTTTAACATTTAGATGTCGACACTAGGTAAAAGTTCTGTTTGTATTGTTATGGTAGCACTGAATTAGTCTTTCTGGTTATTTTATATTGTACATGTTATTATGAAAGAGTATTGAATATCTTCCGTATTTTTATAGTATAACTCTTCAGGGAGATATTTCAACTACATTAAGAATTTGTTGGACAGTACCATTTACAATTTTACATATTTGTTTATTTGTTGTTGTTAGATGTTTTAAAAGTATTATTTAATATTAAATTGTTAGTTGAGATTATGGTGATTTCTAATTATGATAGGAACCAGTGAATATTGGTGAAATTATTGAATTTACAATGTTTACGATAGTCAATTTGTGAATATTGCAATAAAATAATAGAAAAATAGTAAATGCCTAAATTGTGCATTTGTGCAACTTCCAATTTTGATGTAAGTTGACTTTTACTATCGTACATTGTGATAGGAAACGGTTAAATGAACGTTATTTTATGGACTCAATCTCTGTCGTATATAGATTAACTGTATAAGAGTAGAAAGTCCCTGTGAGAGAAAAAAAACGTAAAAAAACACATTACTCCTACCTACATCTTGTTGAACTATTTAGAATAATTTCAAAACATCTTACCCATATTAGGCCCAATGATGTCTTTCGGGTGATTTGTTTTTATCGCGTTCATGCGTCGATTGACGGCCTGAGGCCCCATGCCAGGTGGCATCTGACCACCTTGCTGTTGGCCTTGCGGACACCCTGGACCTGAGAAAAAAAGTCAGCTTTACCCAGTTTCAAGAAGGACTGTTTCATACTTCACCACGTTGGCGCAGTGAACGGGGAGAAATACAAGATAATTTCCTTAATGAAGATTATTCGAATTTATAGTGACTGTAACTCAAAATTAAATTAAATTTGGCGTGATAACTATCACTCACACAAGTAAATACAACTTGCAAGCTGTTGCCCTGATAACAAGCGAACAAACAACAAACTTGCAAAAGATTCAATTTCTCCCAGAAATTTTGGCGAACTATAAATCTGCCAAACTTTCAGAAGTTGTGAACAGGACTGGTGATCCCAGCAGACACGAAACATGAAAAATAAATGTGTTGGCATTTTTAGGGTTTTTCGAAGGAAGTAACTGCGGCTTGTCTAGTGCATGTTTAGTTGTCGTTTAGTTTTAGAATAAATCATTCTTAACATTTTAATATAATTTAATGTATTGTTCACATCATACACATTCTGCTATTACCTGGTTCACTCTCAGAAGCACACCCAGGTCGAACAACCGAACAATGGAGAACAATAGATAGATAATATGTCTTGACGAAGGGTTTAATTATATTATACCACAGGGTGTTCATCCCATGCAAATTAGTATTAGTAACCCTTCGTAAAAAAGAGATGGCGGGCGTGAGGAGTAAGATTTGTACTTTAAACGCCATGGTTTCAGTTAACATACTTTTAGGTGGCACTAATCTTAGAATAAATCCTATATATTTTAGCGCCATCTCGCAATATTTGCAATTTTTCGATGGTGCTGCATCAAGCGATAATGGCCTCGAACTAAAAAAGCTTCCGTAGCATCTCAGTTTACGCCGGTGTCATATTTTGTTCTAGGTGGTCTATCTGTGTTAGTACAATATTATAGATAATAGTATCTGTGATTATACCCATGAACAGAAAATACATCAATTTATATACTGAAGTTTTATCGAAAGTTGAGAATATCGTGAAGAAACATACATAATCTTCTTGCTGTGGCGATGGGCTAGCCTTTGTCACGCAAAATTAAATATAGAATAATAAGGTAAAAGCAGGTGTAACTGTGCCTTTGCCACACCGCATGAAAAAGTGGAAAGTGTCTCGTTAAAAACTATTTCAGAATTATGTGTTTGGTTTATTTTGTCCATTGCAAAGTCTTATAGTTGACGAAATTGTTTGGGTAAACATTTTGCAAACAAAGTAATATTTACAGTAGGGAATTTTAGTGAAGTCCTCAGAACTAAGTAAAGTCTGGAAGGTATTTTTGGTCTTTGTGCCTTTCAGCTTGATGGTGATAGGGATCCAAAACATTGTAACGCCGAAAACAAATGCCACACAGAAACTGTGTGGCATTATCCGTAACTGTCACGGCGAGAAGTCCGTTCCGGTGCATGTTTCAATACCGCGAAGCAACAAGCCTCATCTATAGCATTACAACTATAATTTTTGTCATCATCACTTACGCATAGGCGGTCTCGTTGGCTCGACGTTGACGACTCTCCGCCTCTTCTTGGGCAGCTTGGCGCGGGCTTGTGTATGGGAGTAGTACATCGCGAAGTTAGACACGATGACTGGGACGGGCAGGGCTATCGTCAGTACCTGGGGAGGTGTTAGGTTGATTGACCTGTCCTACGGCACTGCAACTAACTTAGCCTTGCCACACACGGACCACAAGACGACTTGCGGAATGGCAGCGGTGCGGGAGGGGTGTTGTTGTTTCCATAATGTTAAGCTGGCTGTTGTCAAGCTGTTGTATGCTGTCTGATTTGTATGCTAAGTCACCTCTCCATACCGCTCCACTACCTTTAGAATCGACTGCGTTATGCGCTATGCCTGTAGTTTTGCAAAGAAATAGACAAAAAATAATGGCTCTACCTTAACTGAATTTCTGAATTACTTACCATAACAAATGTGCAACTGCCCCCCTAAATAACATGTAAATTGATGACTGTAAAATAATCCCGATCCTGATTGGTCAACGTGAATTTTAAATTGGCAAACAAAAAAACCAAATTCATTAATTTTATGTGGATTGTAATAGATGTCGGAGATACAGAATAAAGTTACAGGTTTAGTGCATGCCTAATGCAGAGATACTTACACCAGCCAACGCGCACAGAGCACCCACAAACATGCCGACATAGGTCTTCGGAGCCATATCTCCGTAGCCCACCGTCGTCATGGTAACCAGGGCCCACCAGAGCCCCAGCGGTATACTGTTGAAGTCATTGTGCGGATTCGTCTGAATTCTCTCCGCATAGTACACCAAACTCGCGAATATCACTATACCGAGAACTAAGAAAAACACCAGTAAAGTCAACTCCTTAGCGGACGCTCGGAAAGTCTGTATCAGAATCTTCAAACCGGACGAATGCCTCGTTAGTTTAAAAAGTCTCATGATTCGTATGATAGAAAAGAACTCTAATATATCCGCGTTCTCGACGTGAGACGCGTATTTCTGGAGCGTCAGATCGATGTAGAAACTCATTGTAGCGACGTAATCTATAACATTGACGGACGATTTTATAAACTCACACTTATTCGGTGATGATATGAAACGCACTAGGATTTCTAACGTGAACCAAGCGTTGCAAACGCACTCTATATAGAAGAAGGCTATGTGCGCGCTCGTTTGCACTTTGTCCAGGGCCCAGCTTTGGGAGTGGTTCGCTGTAGTCACCGTATAGTTTTTTATCATTGGCACGCGCATGTCCGGGTGTGTCTTCAAACAGAAGGATATGATGGACACGCATATGAAGAACACAGATATGACGCCGATGATCTGGAAGGAAAGAAATGGTGCGTTAATACAATCGGGGACGGAAACCGGAATTTCCTATTGTTATGGACGAGTGGAGATTGTTAGGAGGAGTTTTCGGGACTTTTTATTATTATTATTATTTTCACAGACTTTTGTAGTGTATTTGATACAAAATATTATTAGTGAGTAACTCAGGCAGTTTGTTATGTTTTCGCATGTAAACATAACATAAACATAGCAGAGCGTCACGCCTTTTCCCATACGGGGTGGCAGAGGCATCACGTGCCCACTTTCAGCCAGTGATTCAATACTCCATTTTGCGTGACAGGGGGCTAGCCCATCGCCACAGCTATGGAGTACTGAAGGTTCCCTCACGATGTTTTCCATCACCGTTAGAGTGTCCGTATAACCTACTTAGGATAAATGACTTATCAGTCTTATCACATTGGTCAGCACTGAGATTCGAACCTGCACCTCTAAAGTAAGTTTGGGAATCGTTTGATATTCTTAGAGATAGCATAAACATTTATATATAGACACAAACATTGCTTCTGGCCCCACATTAAGATATCGTGTTTGGGGAACTAGAAAGAGCGACGTCACACACATAAACATCAACGATTTGGGGATTTTTTCTTCCTACCCGGCTAGGATTCGAACCTGGGACCCTCGCTAGATAAATGGAACTTTGGAGTGACATGATTGTTTCAATATTATCATTTATCTCACTACTTTGAACAGAAACAACGAATTCACTAGTTAATTTGCATAATAATTTTCAGAAATCCAGATATGCTTAGAAGCGCATTACATTCAAACACCAAAGCTCTGAATTCCAAATTAAAAATTCTATTTCAGGACAGGTTTGTAATTCCATCGGGACAGCATTCATTAAGAGTACCTTGTCTTACTCGGCTTATGAATATACCCATCGCATTAATTCAATATCCGACAGCGGAACAGGCCAAAGGTGCGACTGTGGAACGGTCCCAGGCTATTTGCATAGTGTGCTCTGAATAACTTCATCTTCTACTGCAAGTTTAACTGTAGGTAACTCGCTCTGGACTAGCTAATACCCAGTTGACTCCTGATAATAGATACTGAGAGAAACTATAACTATTCCAGTTATTTTAGTAGGGAACCATGATCTGAATTATTTGAAGCTATAGCTAGGCTGCGTTTCCACAGAAGCGGGGCTGCGCGGAGCTGCACGGAGCTCAGCTGAGCGGGGCCGTGTAAAGATGTAAGTGTTTCCATTGAAGCTGCGCAAAGATCAGTCCAGAGCTAAGCTGTGTAGCTGGCTGAAGTTAAGCCGAGTGGGGCTGAGATAAGCTGTGTAGCTGGCTCAAGTTAAGCTGAGCGGGGCTGTGAATACATTTTGGTTGCAGTCAGTTAAACGGTATCTGCGGTAACCCCGCACAGCCCCACACAGCCCCGCTCAGCCGCGCACAGCCCCGCACAGCCCCGCTCAGCCGCGCCAAGCCCCGCCCGTCCACCTAGCTCAGCTACACAGCTCAACTCCGCTTGTACTTGCACTCGCTCAGCATGACAAAGCTCCGCTCTGCACAGCAATCTATTTATTTTAATGTAATTCTTCTCAACTCAGCTAATACTGTTTCCACTGAAGCGGAGCGGAGATTAGATGTTTGATTTGAGCAATATCATTCGTCAATTTAGGTAAGGTAAGCCTTAGTTCAGTTCCGCGCAGCCCCGCTTCTGTGAAAACGCAGCCACCGTATTTCATTTCAAGAGACGGATTGACACTTCCTATAATTGTCAAATGCCTCAGATACATATACTTCTTATACACAGAAGCATGGAAAGATAGAAATTAATTTCCTCTATCATTATTACATATATCATGTTAAACACAACTGTGCCTTTATCATAAAGAAAGGTGAGCTATAAGTTGCCTAAACAGTGTATTTAGGAGAAGCTTAAATTCACATAAAAGCTTTAATTAATTTTGAGTAAGTTGTCAAACAGATTCAACTTAATTTGATTGATCAAACTATTTGAGCGGTTCAAACATACTTTACTCTAACGAAGCTCCACTTAACAATTAGTTCCAACCCCCACGAATAAATACGATTAGTTGTTCTCTAATTGTCCCTCTTTAAAGTATTACTAATAATGACATCCCCGACCAATCAGCAAAGTTTAACCCATCTGCGTCTTACCGATAACCCGCTGGACCCAGAAACAGAGTCAATAAGAGCTTTACAGTCAGTCCTGAGCAAAGGTTTCGAAACACGGGTTTGGTTTGCATAAAATTTGAATAAAATCCGCACGTAGCGAGGTCATTTCTGCGTGATGAAAAGGAAATAATGTGTTTGGTGCGAAAGGAAGTGGGCGTACGGAGGTCGGTAGACAAAAATACAATGTTTTTTTTGTTGTTGTTTTAACTTGGTGAATTAAGGAGGAAGGATCTGTGAGATAGATGTATGTTTAGACATACAATTATGACACGCAAGCCCACACCTGCGATCAAAATTCAGGACTAATTTCTAAACAATGATAGGCAGAAGCAATGGATTACTGCCAAAAGACACTTGTATCACGTGGTCATTACTATTCAACTGAAAAAAAAACCAAACAGGATGGATGGATATAAATAACGGATTGAGAAATAGCACACATATAGCACAAAAAAAAAACAATTCAGCAAACGAAACATGCTGTTTAGCTATCATGTTAGCTGCAGAATGAGCACATAAATTTATTAATTTACTTAGATCTGTCTATTTGTACTTATGATAAATGTATTAGTTCAAACACTTTTTTGATAATATTAGTCCGAATTTAGTCTTAGAATTGTTGCGAGTTTAGTCCAAATGAGGCGCAAATTAATAACTATACAAAGGAGATACGTGCAGCTTACACATAAATATAATCGTGGCAGTACCCACATTCTGCCCGACGTTTTAATTAAAATGTATGTAATGTCATGCAGTTGACATAATTCCGTATTTAATTCGGGATAACTTTTTTTCGCTCTAGTAAACACAATTTTGGAGTAAGAATGTTTAAATCTAAAGTCACCACCGAGGGTTTACTCCGAAACGTGTAAGATAGAGCCAAACTCCACCACGCTGGCTCAGTGCGGGTTGATGGAGGGGTGTCGGGCTAGTTGTTAAGAGCTTATTACATTACGCTGTCGGCAGGGCCCTGTCTGACTCACTGTCTCTTTCTAGTCGTTCCATCATGAGTGAGACGTCTATACAAATCGTGCCCTCCTGCCGACAGCGTAATGTAATAAGCTCTTTAGCGCCAGATAAATTCAAAGTATTTGTTTCAAAGAGGGGAAGTCAGTGCACAAATATATACAATTGAATGCTTTATTCTAAGATATTGATACATATTATGACGTTTAACAGTGTTTTTCTAGCGCGACTTGAGTCAAATGAATAAACAGTATCACGGTTTGTTCACAAAGTGGAGAAAATATGATAGCCAAAATTTAAAATTCCCGTCCAGACCGTGACGTTTCACCTTAACCCGCGCGATCGTTATGTGCGGATACCGCTCGTTCAAAAAATAGATGTCGCTGTTTCTGGTTCCACACACACGGTATCCTACTGTAGAGCCACAAGTAATGTAAATGTGAATACCTTAGCTGCATTAGAGCTGTAGGGCTCGTCGAAGAGCGACCACATCTGCGGTTTCAGATGCTGCCACCAGGAGACTGTGCCCTTGAAGTAGTCCTCTTCGAAGCCAAACTTGCGAGCCACCTCCTCATCTGAGGGTTTCTCGGTGTCCAGGTCGAGCCGGTCTAGGACGGCTAGGGTCTCCTGGGTGTCGCGATGCTGGGGACAAACGGTGCAAAATATGAATAACAATAAATGTGTCGCTAGATTTCAAAACAGCCGAATCACCCCAAACTTTAATTGGTTTTGGATTAATTACCGAGGCAAAAATAATGATTGATGATAATTCACAAAGTTAAAAACTTAAAAAAACAGACTTCAAGAGTATTACTCAATCCTCTCTGCTCGCGTAGCGAATGTCGTCTAAAAACACGAAAATGAGCATACAACATCTGTGTTCTGGCTGATAAGTCCACACATATTACACAATATGGATGAATATCGGTCCCTTAAGTCAGCCACAGTGACAGAAACGAAACAATACGTTATTTAGTTTACCGTTAATACGATGTTATGACATTAGACTTTTCAGATTTTTTCATGTTGTAAACAAACTACTGAACCTATTCCTGTTTTTTTTTAAATGGAACCAAGCTTATGAGTAACCCTTTCAAACAAAAGAAGAATTTTTGAAATCGTTTCATAAATAGTAACAGTTTCGATGTAACACACATTAAAAATAAAAATGATAAAAAAGCATACAACCGAATTGAGAACCGACTACGACTTCAAAAAAAGTAGGGGCTTTTTTTGAAGTTGTAGTCGGTTAATAAAATAAGAGGGCGTACTTGCCTAGTTTTGATATCTAGTGACACAGGTAGTGTTCCGGTACTGACGGAAGATCAGCGCCTGAGGAGTCTACTTCTCAGGCACATGCTGAGTCAGAACCCTTTTGCAGATGCCACATCACCCTCAGTTCTAGTGCGATATAGGTACTTTGGTACCTATATCCTATCTATCTTAGTGCAAATTATCTGTGTCTGTATGTTTTATATGTTGTTTTGTTTAGCGCTAAGTATGTGTGTCTGTATGTTTTATATGTTGTTTTGTTTAGCGCTATTCTTCTATGTTTTATATTGTGTGTGTGTGCGCTGATGCAAATAAATAGATAAAATACAAATACAAATACAAATGTCATAAGTACTCCTTGTTGTCTTTAATTGGTCTTGATGATAATTATTGGTTGGAACACCAAGCAGGTGGCCTGCCCACTGGCCCAGGGCCCTACGTTGCTTAGATTAGGGATAAGAATTGTAAATTTAAACAAGATGAGGCAGACCAGCTCGATGGTACCTCATTATTGTATTGTCCTCTGAATTCCATTCACATACCAAAATTTGTAATGATTTATGATAAAAGAACGTGGGCGACCATAGGAATCTAGTTGCAGACATGATATTTTATTATTAATTACTTGTAGACCTAATAAGGGTTGTCAAAAATAATTAAAAAGGGTGGCGCAAGCAAAAATCATTTTGTTTTAATCATGCTTAACAAACTTTATAAATATGCCACCTTTGGATTGGCGCTCATAAAGAATAATTTCTGGAAAGAGAGGTCCGATTGTTTGTAGACGAAACTAAGTTCTGTTCCACTGAACTCATCTAAGACCTAGAGCCTTTGTTCAAATATTAATTAATTTCCTGCTCCAGTGGGAAATTCTAGGAACGAAATTGTTGAAGGTTGCTACCGCTCCCGAAAAGCTATTTGCTCCCAATAACGTACATAACGCTAGAAAAATATAAAGTATTGTTTAAGATTTGTAAAACTATGATAAACCTAATTCTGTTCTATTTGGCTTGACATTTGAATGGGATTTACTGAAGAATAATTAGGAATATGCTTAGGGTGGATTTTACCAATAAAAAGTTATGCGAAAATAACTATCCCGGGTATAATTTGTATGACAATGACAATTCAAAATGAGGTCATTCTATGAAAAAGTAGAAGATACTCTCGAGTAAAAAGTAAAACTCGCTCTGTGGTTATAAATAAGGTGCCAACATAGATTTACCGAAAAACGTTAAGTATAATTGCGAAAACTATTGTTTTACTCGTAATGATATACATCGTGGTGAAACTCACAACATATTCCTACATATGAATTCATAAATGCGGGTTTTTCGGTAACAACCAAATCTCCATACTCGAATCCGCGGTAATCGAAATCGAAATATCCTATACATACTATTAATTCAATGTGTTCAGGCTCTTGGGCATGAAACGCCGTATATTTGCCGAAATTAATTTTGAGTACGTCGAATGTATGCTCAAGTAATTTAAAACAAAACCTCAGGAATTTTATTGGTGGTGACTTTTTGTCCACGATTTCATTTCGTGTTTTTTCATGTCGTCAAAGCTTTGACTTTTAATGAATATTGGTTGACGCTACAGATTAATTTGAATTGGTAAAGCGTGTAAAAACCTTTTAGTTTATCGTTGTCCTAAAGGATGGACGCTTTATTTATTTCATACAACACAGTTTATTTTATACAGGGTGACATCTAATTAGCAGCTGACCATTATGAAGAAATTTCCCCATGGAACATATGGTCGCAAACGAAAAAAATTTTTGGGTCTCCCATAGTAACTCGAAAGTTCGGGGCAATGTACCTACTGGGGGACGAATTTTTTTTCATTTGCGCCTATTTTTCTTGGGGAAAGTTGTTCATAATGATGGGCACTATCATTCCGCAAAATATGGTCGGCTAATTAAATGTCACCTGTATATTTGCAAAAGTTAATATAAAAAATAAATGCAGGAAATATTTTGATATTGACGATCCTTAGGTACATGATATTGGGTTAACTTAGAATTCAGACATGGTTTTCCCATGTGGTGATGCAGAGGTTGTTGTTACTATTACATTCCCAATTTGCCTTAACGGGTTGCTACCCTATCGCCGCAGCTATAAATATGAAGGTTTCTTCATGATGTTTTTCTTTATTATTCATGTTAAAAATGTTTTTTTTTTTTTAAACTAAGTTTATAGAGCGATCACGGAAACCTACGTGGTTTATGCATGATCTCTGTAGCTCATTCCAAAGTAATGAACCATCTGACACATATTTTATTTTAAAACCGTTAAAACGTCCGTATAATGTACTTAGGTCAAATTACTTACATCACATTGGTACATAGTCAGAGCATCCGACACCCCAACTTTGAGAAACGAACGAGAAATCATTAAATCCAACCAACCTAATAATTCGGCTAACTAGCAAAAAACTTATCCAACAAGCAAAGCAACACATTTACAATTCCATCGCCATTTTTCAACAACAACATTACAGCTAAATGAAAAAAAAAAGTCATGTAAACGCCTGGTCTGCGGAGAGTATGAGCAAATGGAATATATTAAGTTTTACCCTCAGTCCAGTTTAATATGACCTACACTGTTGCGGCAGATTATAGCCTTTATGCTGCAATAAATAAGAACGTGTGAGTAAAGGTGAACTTACAAAGAACGCTGTTTCGTGGAAGCAATGTTACTGAGATTTTCATGAAGCTGTTGACGTATGAAGAGTGTAATATTATTATTGTGGTAACTTGGTACGTTTCTTGGATATATCACTTTGGAGTGACAGCTTTGTATTAGAAAAGTGTATAAATCGGGAGCGAGGAGATAACCAGATGATCTCTTCAATACTAGGGGGAGTTTCTTGCCCTTTTTTGCTCCATCCCTAAGCCCACAACTTCCGAACGGGCGGTAGTATACAAAAATATTAATATTATATTGACGTTGACTAAGCAATCTGTATGATTTTATGGTCAATGAAAAAAAAATACTTTTGACTACCTGAATCAAATGAAGATATCTGGTAAATCCTCGTATCAATAACTTATGGCAGTTACACATATGATAATGTCTAATAAACATAGGTATGAAATCTCTCTGTCATAATGTTTTATTTTACAATTTCGCACCGCATCTGAATTTTTGTTCTTGTTATATAACTAATCATTATAAAAATGGGATGTTCCTCAGTTAGACTTGCTTATGGGCCTATTAGACTACGCTGTCGGCAGGGCCCTGTCTGACTCACTGTCTCTTTCTAGTCGTTCCATCGGAGTGAGACGTCTATACAAATCGTGCCCTGCCGACAGCGTAATGTCATAACCTCTTTAGCTCGGCTTTTACCTTTTTTAGGGTTCCGTACCCGAAGGGTGCCAAACGGGACCCTATTACTGAGACTTCGCTATCCTTCCGTCCGTCTGTTTGTCTGTCACCAGGCTGTATCTCATGAACCGTGGTAGCTAGACAGTTGAAATTTTCACAGATGATGTATTTCTGTTGCCGCTATTTTTTATTTAATTTCCTCTAAAAATAAGTTAAGGATGAAATTCTAAGTTCTGAATGCCAAGGGCCCGCCCTTAGTACAGTTTTACCGTGTGGTTTACTTGTTGGCATAGTACTCTTACAGGATAGCAACGTCTGTAGGTACCGTAGATACCGTAGATATTAATAGCATACCGTGCGTGTTTGTAGTTGTTATTCAACTTGCACGTAACTTCATGATAACGTTCTCTACACGTAGCGTGCAGGGTTGCATGCAATATCCGTTTTATAAGTAATCCGAAGATAATCGTAATATTCGTGCTAGACTACCCCCTTTATATCATGAAACGCGTGCGATGTAATGGTATATATAAATAAGTTTTAAAAATAAATACACGTGGCTCATCGTAATTATAGGGATTTTTGTGGCCATTAAAAAGGCGCAATCATGCCCTCGTCATCCCGTGTGGGAAAAATTGTGACGTTATGTTTGTGACCGTGCATTGCTGAGTAAAATACGTACGGTTTGTGAAAAATTTACGAGTTCTAAATGTTTTATGCAGTCATGCAAAATAGAATGTAAAATGCAAGTCACGCCAACACATATAAACGTCCAGAACCACCATGTCATCATGATCAATATTTTTTCAGCCCCTGTTTAAACTAAAACGCGCACGTTTCGAAACGTTTCGAAACCCGTCGCACACACGAGCGCCTGTTTGTACGTTATAAAAACGGGACATGAATACGCCGACGACGCAAACGAGGAAACTTTCGACGCAGTGCAACGAAAATCGAGCAGCGTCACTTCGAAACAAGTCACAGTCTCTGCGCGGAATGTTGAAAGTTACTGGCACTGGGAATTCCTTTACACGAGAATAATCTACAGAATACTGTACGTATGTTGTAAGTTTGAGGGTTCGCTTTTTATGTGTATCTGTTTGTTTGTATGTCTGTCCGTGGTACCCTAGAATTTAAACTATTATTTTTAAAGCATGAGTGTTTAGTGAAAAATTTATAATGGAGGTCTAAGTTTCCAAGCATTGAATAAGAGAGGTACAGATTGCCAATAATTTTAACCACAAGAAGTAATTTTTTGCGTGTTTTTCGTAAGGCTTTTATCGAAGCTACTATTTTTTGTCAATAACGCCAGCTATCCTTTCACAACCTGACCTTTGAAGATACCTTATTTCTAAGAGACATTTCTTTGAATTGTCCCATGATCAAATTGTATGATATAATAATAAAATGTGCATTATAAGCAAAAGAACGTTTTTCAACAAGCTACAACGACAAATAGTTTACTTACTCTTATTTTCGCCATCCCAAAAACCAGGGAAAAATGCCCAAAATGCGGGGAAAGCTACTTACATTGCGCTACGTGGCCCGATAAGCGAAGGATGAATATGCTATTATAGCATATTCATCCTTCGCTTATATACTCTGCAGTGCTTGCCTCTGTTGTGCTGGTTTCATTTTCATACATTAGGTATTTACGCGCGGCTTGAGCCAGATTCGCTTGCAAGCAGTAGACGCTTGGTAAGCGTAATGCAAGTTAGAATAGCTTGAGATGAGCTTTATTATGATTTTGGAAGATATCGGAAATTTGTGGATGCAGAAAGGAATTGTACACTTTACATAGGTTAGGTAAAACATTAACAATGTTTTTTTTTTAAGTAGGTATACTGTGCGAGCGAGATGCAAGACATTTGCACTCCCTTCGGCGCGCGTGGCTGAAGGCTTACACGACTAGATCACAGATTACTCTACAGAGGAATTACATATACCCGTTTATTCGCCGCTGGGTCCCAGCGAATGATTCGATTACTAAGTGAAGGATTTTGTATATAAATTCAAATTTGGTCTCTGAGTACGGCAGTACATTGTTAATATCAGTTCTAGTTAACGGTTGTTGTTAATATTAGATGTAATTGTCAAGATTATACTGAGATGTTAAATTCTACTCACCTGCGTATACGTCATCCAGCAGCAGGGTTCTACCTGGTTCGCGTCCAGCCCCCAGAACTCCAGCTCTTCCTCGAAGAGAGGGCCGCAGACGTCTGTGGGGTAGTGGAGCTTGCCGGTCCTGGAACACAAGATGACATGATCTATCTAAAAGTAAACATAACATTGCGTCACATCTTTTCCTATACGGGGTGGCAGAGGCACAACTTTGCCTTCATTTGGCCACTGTTCCAATAGTAAATTTTTCGTTAGATACTAAAAGTAAATGTAGCCAAATAATGTCCCCATCGAGGGGCGTACCAGAACCTGGTTGGGCCCTGGTCTTTATTTGTAAAGTTATTCAAAATGATTTCCCTAACATTCCCTGATACAAAATCATTTTATTAGGTAACTCTTATATCAATCGTTGTTATTTCTTATTTCATCAGTCTTGTGAACTAATTGTAATTGAAAATTGTTTAAAAATTCACATAAAAGATATTTCACACATTAATTAGATTATCGCTTAGAAGTTACGGAAGAAGAAGGAATTAAGGTAAATGGTTCGCAGAGTAAGAGAAAATCGTATGTTCATTTAATTCCGTAAAAAGTTTCCGTTGAATAGTCGCTCCGTGCTGCTTCGATCGGATTTGCACCCTTAAAAGTTTTTCCATGTACCAGCGTGTCATTATGTACTTATGTATGGTACTGGTTTGCTGGAAGAGTTCTCTTACTAGAGATAAGCTCGCCTTTGTACACCTTTACTTTGTATTTTTGTCGTATTGTATTTTTTTGTGTGCAATAAAGAAATTATGAATAAATAGACAGTATACAAAGAAATTATGAATAAATAGACAGTATACAGTATAAAGAAATTATGAATAATTAGAAAATATAGAAATTATGAGTAATAATGAATCGAACATTGGCGGTGGCGATGTAAAATTTGGCAAGCTTTATCGAATGATATATACTAACCGGATGTATTCTGCTCAATAAATCATTATACCTTAACCTGAAATAAATTATGCCTATATTATAACCGCGTAGCCAAAACACACGTCGTGAACATAGTTAATATTCGTAGCTAAGTTTGTCACACGAAAAATAATAATTAGTTAAACCCTTATCTGTGCAAATGGCGGATTCCGCCTTTAAAACTAAAGATATTATAAATACTACGATTTATCAGTTTTTGCACATTTTCTACAATCTACACATTATTAGATAAATACATTAATACAGCTTGAAATAATAACATGATATAACATAACATAGCGTCACGCTTTTTCCCATACGGGGAGGCAGAGGCACGACTGTGCCCACTTTTAGTCAGTGGTTCAATAAATAATAATAATTGAAATAATCTGTTGGGTACCAAAAATATTACGAAGGAAACTAAGTAACCTAACGAGGCCATAGATATACCAACAAAGTAGCCATACAAATTCAAGCTTACAAAGCAAGTTGGGGGTGAGCTTTCGAACTCCTCAAAATGTTTTTCGTTATTATAGGTAAATCGTTCAAAAAGGAGAGCTTTGGCGAGTTATTTGTGCGCCGCGTAATTCCAGTCGCTTGTTGTTGGGCTATTCTCAACTCAACACATTAAGTAATCTTTTACTCGTAGCACCGCAGCCAATTTCTGAATAAAGAAATTCACTAAAACAAGTTAGTACGTAAGCGCTTATTACATTACGCTGTCGGCAGGGCACGATTTGTATAGACGTCCCACTCTGATGGAACGACTAGAAAGAGATAGTGAGTCAGACAGGGCCCTGCCGACAGCGTAGTCTAGCCCATTATGTATAAGGTACCGCCTTCCACGGTGACGCGATTTGCATCTTTGTCTTTCTGCAGAGTGCCCCAGTGAAAAATAAAGACGCAAATAGCTACGTCACGCGTCGTCGTAGATGGCGTTACCTTTTATTCTTGTGATATCTGCAAAGACAGAACAATTAATTATTTTATTAGTGAAATTAATATTTCAGAAACCGGCGCTTTTTCCAAAACACTGTAGGAATTAACTGTCGAACGAAATTAGTATGTAGGCCGGCCTAGCTAATTGCGTTGTAGACTAAATTTACCAACAAATAAGCTAAATCAGCCTTTAAATAGATGTCAAAAGATCCAGAAAATACGCATCTAAGCGTCAAAGTTTGTATATTCGTGCGCACAATATCTGCGGCGACAGACTAGCCCCATATTACAACAATCTTGTCTTGCCACCCTGTATGCGAAAAGTCGTGACGCGTTTTCAGGATTCCGATCCTTAAAAGGAAAACAAGGAACCCATATAGGATTACTTTGTTATCCGTCTGTCCGTCTGTCTGTCTGTCCGTCTGTCAAGACATTTTTTATCGGTAACGCGATGACGAGATAACATCTTAGTGTCCGCGAGTCCTACTCGCACTTGACCGTTTATTATTTATATTGAACTATAGGTGGGGTGAACTGGGAGTAACCTTTTCATTTTGCTAGAAGCTCGCCCGATCGAAGTAATTATTCTGAAACGTAGGCATTCGCCAGTATTTCGAAGACGTGTTGTACATTCGGAAATAAAAGCCTGGTTTCGTCGCTTTTGTTTGTATTTAAATTGTACTTCATTTAATTCATGTAACGAGAATGGAATTGCACCGTTCAAAATGCAAATAGGTGTCGGACAATTAATTGGGTTGTGTCCAAGGTTTTAAATAAATCTAAGGACAAGTCTGAAGTTGAATCATTATGTACAAAATGGCTTGACAAATCTCAAAATTGTATATTTTCAGAAGTTTATAATTCATAATTCTTTATTGCACGGAAAACAATGTGATACATAGTCTTATAAAAGAAAGGCAAATAGGCAAAGGCGAGCTTGTTGAATTTGTATTTTATAAAGTCAATTTTGTGCAAATAAAGAAAAGCATTTGATGCCACACGCAACACGCACGACCACATGACGTCACTTTGTGCTATTTATAATTTCAGGAGACAGTTCCTTAAAAGTATCTATTTTGACTATCAGGACACAACCCTCTTCGCTATTCGCAATGAATTGGAAAACCTTAGCTAAACGCTAAACCTAAAAAAACATCAGAAAATATGATACAGAGAAGCAGGTTCGAATCCGTGCTGATCGTGTACTAATGAGATAAGTAATCTTAAGTACCATTAAAGGTGTTCTAAGGGTGATGGAAAAGATCATAAGGAAATATTATTAAATATTAAATTTTAAATTTTAGTACAACAATGGCCAATGCTGTGCTCATCTATAATAGGCACTCATATAAGAACAATACCGCCATATTTCTATTGTATAATTTTGTATATGTGTGCTGTTTATGTGTCTAATTAATTAAATAAATAAATAAATAAGGAAACTTT